>JAJGOT010000515.1:100000-117500 GCA_022457155.1 Cladopsammia gracilis | reverse complement strand
TCCTCGGCTATGATGTTTAGTCACGTTCGTTTTATTAGTGGTTCCATGTAAACTGCAGTGCAGGTGTATTTTGTGGCGATCGAGTGCTCAATTTTTTCTTCGCGTCATGTCTGGGCGCCATCTTGGAATATGAAATTAGAGGAGGACTGGGGAGAGTATAAAATGCGGTTAACGGGGTAGGTGGGACGAGCTTACGAACGAATTCAAAAGAGCACCGCTCGCCATAAAACGCCTGCACTGCATGCAGGCTAGGCTCCATCAACCATATTTGGTAAGTCACGTGACCAGAACATAAAACCCTTAAAACTCAAACATCTAAAATTCTCCCTCCCCCAATAAATAAATAAATAAATAAACAATTTCAACGGCTTAAGAACATCCCAATAAAAAGTCTATAGCATGGATATGTTAAAATTCACGTTATTGAAAAAGTTATGACGTCATAAAGGTGTATTTTCATACATTTTCTTTAACAACTTTCCTTTTTTGTCCAAACGGTAATTCCATTCTACAGAGCAAAACGCGTAGGAGAGGGCAGGGCACGAAAGTTGTTTCGAAGGTACGAAAGTTGGCTCGAAGGAGACTTTGATTGGCTATACTGACGTCACAAAAATTGGGAAGAACTAAATTTGCATGTGAGCATGCGCAAAGGTGGGCACCTTAATCCGGTTAATGTTAGTGTGTTTCTCTACAGGATGTCAAATAGGAACAGTGATCGCCATGGCATTGTCAGGTGTTTTGGCACAGCAACTTGGTTGGCCATCAGTCTTTTATGTGTTTGGTAAGACAAGCAGAGGTACAATACAGTAACAACAGGAGCACTTAATGAGCCTTTTCGGAAGGCCTTGATCATCTAAAAAATTCGTTATAAATTAGATTAAAAACTAAGTTTTTCTTGAGTAAAATGTCGCCTCAAACTTTCGTAACATCAGAAAATTCAACACCTTTTGTTTTCTGAAGGACAGCAAGTGTCTTTTGTTTTGTGAAGGACGGCAAGTGTCTTGTTTTCTGCAGGACAGCAAGTGTCTTTTGTTTTCTGCAGGACAGCAAGTGTCTTTTGTTTTCTGAAGGACAGCAAGTGTAACATCAGAAAATTCAACGCCTTTTGTTTTCTGAAGGACAGCAAGTGTCTTTTGTTTTCTGAAGGACAGCAAGTGTCTTTTGTTTTCTGAAGGACAGCAATTGTCTTTTGTTTCCTGAAGGACAGCAAGTGTCTTTTGTTTTCTGAAGGACAGCAAGTGTCTTTTTTTTTCCGAAGGACAGCAAGTGTCTTTTGTTTTCCGAAGGACAGCACGTGTCTTTTGTTTTCTGATGGACAGCAAGTGTCTATGGTGTTTTCTGAAGGACACAGCAAGTGTCTTTTGTTTTCTGAAGGACAGCAAGTGTCTTGTTTTCCGAAGGACAGCAAGTGTCTTTTGTTTTCTGAAGGACAGCAAGTGTCTTTTGTTTTCTGAAGGACAGCAAGTGTCTTTTGTTTTCTGAAGGACAGCAAGTGTCTTTTGTTTTCTGAAGGACAGCAAGAGTCTTTTGTTTTCTGAAGGACAGCATGTGTCTGTTGTTTTCTGAAGGACAGCAAGTGTCTTTTGTTTTCTAAAGGACAGCAAGTGTCTTTTGTTTTCTGAAGGACAGCAAGTGTCTTTTGTTTTCTGAAGGACAGCAAGTGTCGTTTTGGGTACAAAATAAGGTCAGCTGGGATTGTTGGAAAGGTGAAAGCAGCTGGTAAATTCAGAGGATAAGATTCTTTTTCCCGATATTTTCCGTCGCTGAAATATTCAGCTAAAAGAACCGAAAAGCTCAAATCCTACCAGCTTTCACACAGTTTCCTTTGAAGGCGCAAAAATGCAAACAGATATGGAAAATAGTACAGCGCAATTCCATGCGTTTGTCTAAAGATTCATCGTTCGGTGTCCCTGTAAGAATATCATAGGTTAGTCTGCGAGCTATTCAACCTCTCGGGCACGGGGCGGTAACCCTAACCCTAACTCAAAGATCTAATACTTACTCGCTGAAATAGAAACATACATAAAGAACAATATTTCTTTGACCATCATCTGGCGACGGGCAAAACATGGCGAGCGAATCATAACTGGAAAATTATGTTTAAAAAAAAAAAAACGGCTCTGCAAACTGCACAGAGTATCATTAAGTATGTAGATAGAACTAAATTTTTTATGTGCAGTTGATAAATTTTGGGGCAGTTTGTCTACAAGTGATTTAACCCTTTGACTCCCAAGAATTCCAATCATCAAAACTCAAGAAAAATCCCAAATTTCATTTTATAAATAGTGAAAAACAAATGGTACCATGCAAAAGTCCAGCTAAAGAGGTTTCATTTGAAGGGTCACACCATAGGATTTCATCGACAGACTCAAAAGTACCAACTACTTGTCTTCATTACTAATTAACTGTGGGAGTGAATGGGTCAACTGTCCCAGGGTGGGAGGGTGTGCTCCCTATAACGGGCTATACGGGGATGCTCCGCCAAAAAGGGGTACCTTTTTGAGGTTGGAGGTATATAAAATAAAAGGGTAGGGATTTCACGAGTTGAAGTATAACAAAGAGTAGGGAAAACTGCCAGTTAGGTTTACAAAAGGGTCACAACGTGAACGGAATAAAGAATATTATTACTTGGTTAAATCAATAGTGATATTAAACAACGCTTGATGTTTTTCCGTGGATATCGTTCTATAGGTTTATTTCAAGGGTATAGTAAAGAGATGCAGTGCAGTGTTTCTTCCGAAGTTATATGAAAGGGGAACCATTTTCTATAGAAGGTATATGAAAGGGTTACCTTTTCTGTCAAAAACGGTATATAAAAGGGTAAGGGTTTGGACTTCGGGACGGAGCATCCCGACACAAAAACTTTGTTGAGTACCCCTTCCCCAAGGGTTAACGGACATTCCTGTTTAGGCTATCCCTTGATATTACTCCTTAGGATCCACTGGTGTGGCGTGTGGCGTGGGCCATGGTCTGGTTTTCAGTTGTCAAAAATTCACCGTCCGAAGATTCGTGTATCTCTGAGGAAGAACGGCTGTATATTGAAAAGGCTCTTGCAAACGATTCCCAAAAGAAGGTATTTAAGCGACTTTTTTGTTTTTCCAGAGAAAATCCGAGCTGGATATCAATAGCCTTTGATAACCCACTGAACCACGCAAAGCGATACTAATTGTTTCATGACTATTATTCATGATTAACAGTAAAGCAAGCACATGTACGTCGTTGAAGCAACCATTTATTCCAAGGAAAATATGGGCAAAATAAGGCAGCCACCACGACTTATTACTAAGGGTGTTCCCAACGCGCTAGAAGATTTTGACACACACTTTAATGAAGTTTTGTTACTTTACAAGTGCGACTGCTAACCTAAACTTACACCCAGATCACAAACAAAAGGTGGAACTTTTGCGTGTAGGATGAAATAACGTCATATAGTGGAATTCCAGTGCGCTCACACGTTTATATGGGCAAGCTAGGCCTCGAGAAGCTAGGACACACACGCTTTTTGTCCAAGGTCGTCATCTTCTGTATAGTGTAACAATATTGCGTTTTTGTGCCTCTCAGTAAGTAAATAAATAAAGATCTTTAAACTTTGACTCCTTAAAACTGGCCAAGTTACGGAAAAACTGGAAAAAATTTCCCTCATAGCATTATTAAAGTGTACTGCTCGACAGCTTTCAACGGAACAGTCAGAATAGTGCTTTCCTGTGGTACTGTTTTTATGCTCTGAAAGTGGTTCTAACTTTTAAAGCTGTGGATGAAATCCTGAAGTGTGACCATTCAAATGAAATCTATTGAACACAAGTTGTTTTTAACTGTTTAGCCCCTAGGTTAAATAAAAAATTGTGACCATTAAAAACAAAAACTATAATTCAACAGTCTTTCGGCAAAGGAAACAGTGTCAATATCACTCACGTACTTGATGCTGAACAATAACTCCAGTTAACAAAGGGCTGATGATTCCTGGCAGTGCAGCCATCATGTTGGAGATTCTCATGAGAATGCCAGCAAAGGGCGGGGCGATGTCCAGATGATTGATATAGAAACCGCAAATTGCGAACCCTCCTCCACCCATGGCCAGCGTTACACAAACAACAGCCACGAGCCAGTTTGAAGTGTAACCTGCGATGACGAGACAGATGCATTGACAAGCAAAACCTGCAAACCAAACGAGAAGTGATGAAAATTATATTAGATTCTGACAGTGATTTTAGCGCGGTAATTTTGAATACTTGAGCAGCTGCAAAGAAAAACCTCAGGGTTAAATAAACTCGAACCTATGCCATGCGATACCGGTGCAATGATCTTTCAAGCGTCTGGGTCGCGGCTGATATATCGTGTTAACGTAAGTATAGCCAGAAGGTTGCTTTATCATCTCACAAAGAAAGGAAAAACCGCCTAAAGTGATAAGGCAAAGAAGTTTAAAGGGGCTATGTCACCATTTGTAGCGTTACTTTAAGAAGCCAAAATATATCTTTATTTCAGTGAAATTCCAAAAATAAGAATCCAGTTTTGTTTAAAATTATTCTACTAGTGCTCTAAGAGTTAAAATAAGTGTCTTGGGCTGCATACGGCCAAGATGGAAATGGATTGCATCTTCAAAAAATTGAGCCAATTCTTTTCAAGTTTATCGCTTGTGTTTTAGAAAATTCGCTAAAGCTCTGATTATGGTTTATTTTCTCTACTACAATTCACTTGATATCTTCCTGTTAGTGTTCTTTAAGCATTTCGTGTACGACAAAGGTACTTAGTTTTAATTTGGGGCAGTTTTGACCCAAAAACTTCAAAATCATCATGACATAGCTCCTTTATGTAATGGTCCTAGTAAGAACTAGGCAACCCAACAGCAAGGAATGCAGAAAGGTGTTAATTGCGATATTGAAACTCACCATCTCATTGGCTTAAACATGAAAATCTAATATCACTTCATCAGGTAGCGCATTTATTTCTCACTAGTTTACTTACTGATTCCCTTTTAGTGAAAACTATTCTGAGTTTTAATACAGGAAAATTTCTATGTGGGAAACATGGTAAATTAGAAGCCTTTCTTGGCCATTGTTTTGGAGTCTCATGATTGGATAAAATCTTGTAACACAAAAGAAATATCTCTTTAAAATAAAGTTTCAGTATATTTTATCTCAAAACGTGTTGTCCATAAGTTGATGCATTCTCAGTAAGAAAATCTAAACTATCGTATGTGGGGAAAGCGAAATGCCGCAGAACAATAGAGGATTGCCTAGTTCTTACACGCATTCAGTGTTACTTAAACTGCAAAAAAAAAAGGTTTAAGCAGGCAACCGCAGGCAACCGTGGGCGACAATCCTCGAATCCTCAGCAAGCTCACCTTACTTTACAAAATGTTTTGCTTGGAATATAATAAATGTTACTACAAGCCCTTTGCTTAAATTGCTAAACTCAGTTATAATAATTGGGGAAACTGTTTCTGTGGGATTGTAGAAGAAATCAAATTCTTCCAAAAATTGAAGGATTGGCCGTTTTTATACTAGAGACGCATTATCCGTCCAGACCAATAATGCGTCTGTCATGTTATGCGTCTATTGTAATGGCGGGACGAACAATTAGAGACGCATTATCCGTCTGGACGAACTTGTGCAAACATTTGTAGTTCGTCTGGTTATGCGTCTCTAGCATATAGACGGGCACAAGACGCATTATCCGTCTAGACGAACTATCTTTCGTCTTGAACGACGCACTACGAAAGATAGTTCGTCTGGACGGATAATACGTCTTGTGCCCGTCTTTACACTGGAGACGCATAACCAGACGAACTACAAATGTTTGCCCAAGTTCGTCCAGACGGATAATGCGTCTCTAGTATAAAAACGGCCATTCCGACACAAAATTACAAGTATTAAAATATGAAACGGAAAAAAGGTATAAGTACGAAGGATTTTGTAAAAAAAGAAATGGATACTTGCTCCTTTTATTTGAGTTAATATAGTTGGTAATAATTGTTATATATAATGATATAGTTGTAGAATGTATATATTATCTATATGTTTATCTGTTCACTCCATTGTCTGTATGGTTGTGTAATTTAAATGTCATTGTGTTATTTTGTTTTTCATTGTCAATAAAGTCATAATAATAAAAAAAAGAGTCCGAACACTTCCTACATCAGCTACAAATAAATTGTTGGACTTTCTCACCAAAGGAAGTGAATAATTTCCGCACCACTGATGTACTCAAAACTCGTTTACTTCGTAGACAATCTGCTATCTGTCCTCCTATTTGAACCATTAGTGCCATTATAAGATAGGGGAGAGCAGAGAGAAAACCAGCCTGCAATTCGAAAAGAATGCCTGAGTACTTTGCATAAAGATAGATAAAGGATTGTAGTGCTCAATTTATATTGTTGCAGCAGTCCTATTTAACTCAGATACCAGTTTGATTCTCGACGCGTCCCCCGTGTTAGTGGAACATTTTGCCTCGCTTTCGTGCGCTTCAACAGCACAGCTGACCTTTGCAACGCTGGCTCAAACACGTGCTTTCCCTTCGTGTTCGTCCGCGTGTAGGACGAGTTTTTAGCTTTTCTTTATTTGGCGAGTTTTATTTGTACTGCTTTGCTACTATGTCACTTAAGGAGTTGTTCGGTCATTTCTTTCAAAGTATCGTTGATTGCAAATCATGCGAAAGGAGCAACATAAAACGATCTACAAACGAATCACGAGTTGAGCCGATTTGGTCCGATTTGTGACAAGCAAACTGAACTGAGCGAATGTACTCGGTGGCCAGTCTGTCAAACAACCCATCGTGGTCGCAGAAAACGAACTGAGAGCGAATGTGTTCGTTGGCCAATACTCCAAACAACCCATTGTGGTCGCAAACATATACATTAAAAGACATTTATTCACGCTTAGCTTTGTTGTCATTGTTCTTCTTCTTGTACGCTTTACTTTATATTTCGACTCCTAATACCTAAATCAAAAGACACCGAAGATTTACTACATCTGCTAATAAATACGTTCCTTCCTCTTTACTACAATCAATTATGGACATTACTACCGAATACCTCAATATTTTTTTCTAGCAATTAAGAAATATGATGCTTTATAACTAGGACCATTTACTCGCAGCACTTTACCTTCCATTAGGAACCACTAGTTTTAACTTATAATCTCAGGTCATAAAGCATAGCATAAAACAGCTAGGAGTATTACTACTCCCCACTAGATGAGATGCTAGTCCATCGCAGGGTTACCCCCAGCATTGTATCGCCAGTACCCATTTATACACCTGGGTGTAGAGACACAATGTGGAAAAAGTTTCTTGTCTAAGGAAACAACACAATGGAAAACACCAGGACTAGAACTACAGACCTTCAGATCTGTAGTCCAACGCCGTTGGCTGAGCTTTGCCAGTGAAAAAAACATCTGATTAAGGCCCTCCATCCAAAGAAATCTTCAGATTCCGAACTTAATGTGATCCGCTGCGTGTCAAGCATCAGGACCTGATTTTCACTCAAAATTCCCATGTCAACACTGCAAATTACTTAATGAATGAACCTTCACACGAATAGCAGCAACAAATGGGCAAACCTGGGTAAGATCGAATTCAAGTCTGTGTTTTAGATAACTTGACAATTCAGTTAGCATGGTGAAGAATCCCCAGTTCTCGCTGACGTAAGCAACAACTATTGCCCAGACAGGTAAGGAGGTGAATATGGCCTTCCATGGCACCCTCAGGTCCTATTCAAGTAGTTTTCGTTTTTTTCCCAGAGTGCCGGAGAGTGGAGAACAATATTTTACATTGGAGGACTAATCTACCTCACTGGAGCTATATTTTATTGCATCTTTTCTTCTGGTGAAACACAGAACTGGGCAACAGCTGAGTATTCTACACTGACTCAGGAGACTGATGATGACGATGATGACGACGACATTGAACGCAGATAACTACTTCGGGTGCCAGTTGGCCACCAATAAGTTATTTTCGAGTTGCATTCAAGGCACTATGAATTATCATTTAATTTATTTATTTACAGCAAAATTACCGTTAATTCTCTGTGAAGCCCTAATGTACGGAATTGCGAAAAACGTCGAGAAGATAAGACAAACACCTTATGAACGTATGAATGTAGAGGAAAACGTCGAGTAGATAACTAAAGACTAACACATTACGAATGTAAAGGAAAACGACAAGACGATAAGGCTAACACCTTACAAACGTACAAATGTATGAACATACGAACGTACGGAATAAAAAACATCGAGAAGGTAAGACTAACACCTTATGAGCATACGAATTTACAGGAAAACGTTGAAAATGTAAGACTAATGTCTTAACGAAAGTACTAACGTACCAACGAACATATTTGTACCAACGAACAGATAAACGTAATTTTCATTTTGGTTTTGTCTGGTGCTTCATGATTTTTACCAGCCCATATGGCTAGTGAAAGCAAAATTCCACTAGCCAAAACTGAAATTGTACTAGACTTCGGCTAGTTGGCTACCGTTAGTCTCGAGCCCTGCCGGATTACACGAGATCAGCAGCTTATTGTTATAATCATTCTCGTAACTGCGGATACCATTGAAGCAATAGAGTGAATAAAATCTTCGTATTTCGTAATTAACTTTACACTGTGATAAACACGAAGCGACAAGATGACGTTTAATCGTACTCAACGTTGGGAGCAGGGGGGGGGGGGGGGGGGGCGTTAATTGAATTCCCTTAACGTTTATTGGATGCCCACGGTAAGGCGCATCGCACTGTAAAGAAAGTGCATCATAAATAAACGCACGCAAACTTTCATTTTCATAGTTTTGTCGGGTTACAGTGATTCACGCCGTTGATAACTTACGCGTCTTTTTAAGTGATGCTCCACATAAGAACTACGGTAAACTTCATTGTTCTACGTTCTTCTGACTCTTTCCCACATATCTTTGGTTTCAAGAATAGGGGAGGGGCTGATGGTTCATAATGATATTTCAGTATAAGAATAAAGAAAGTCCATTTGCATCAAATAAATATTCAAAACGGCGGCGCGCGGGAAATTTAAAAGCGAAAATAGGCGATATTCATATCCATTTTTTTGCACACTGAAAGAATATTTCCATTTGTTATCAAAATAATCAACATTTTGACTTTATTTCCAACAATTAAATGTCAATTTGTCATGAAAATGGAGGTTCCCTTTAAGCCACGACGATAGCTTTGGACAAAT
The DNA here is from genome assembly GCA_022457155.1 of Cladopsammia gracilis. Lineage (NCBI taxonomy): Eukaryota > Metazoa > Cnidaria > Anthozoa > Scleractinia > Dendrophylliidae > Cladopsammia > Cladopsammia gracilis. The sequence continues at coordinate 108,316 of JAJGOT010000515.1, read as the reverse complement.
GTAATACAAATAATTGGACTGACTGACGAAGATAAGTAAAGCGCCGTTGTAACAAATAAACAAAGAACGGTTAACGAGCAGGAGATTGTTGCAAGTGTGTTTTCCAATAAGTAGGTTACTACTATCGTTAAAGGAAGAACGAACACGTAAAACGCAGCCATGACACATATACACATCTTTATATATAGCCTGTCGTTTTCTTCTATCGTTCATATGCACTTGTTCAGACCGCAGGGCGTTATCTTGTCTTCGTAGTGTTACTGCTATACATTGTAGCACAATATAAAATCGTCATGACAACGAGTGGTGCAAAGTAAAGTAGGGCGACACAAACTCGTCCATAATTAATATAAAATTAGAAGTGTCCTCATATCCGCAAACAGGCATATAAAATGCCAGCGAGTTAATCATTATCGCCATGATCCATATGGAAGCGATGGCAAAGGAGCGAAATCTTGAGGAAAAACGATCGCCACAAACCGATCTAAAGAAATCCAAACAAGGCGTTCTACAGAATCAGTCAACGAAATAGCCCGATGAAAGATAATAAGCTTTCAGACGATTGTTCTTTCAGTTCTACTGATGAACCATCCCAAAGAATTATAAGATGAGTTTGCTGAGATACCTCTCAATGGAAAAAATAAGTCGGAAACCGACATATTGGCAATGAAGAAGTTCGCTGTCTTCCTTAGCTCTTTTCGCTTATAAACCATGACGATTATGAAAATGTTTCCAACCAAGTTGAACAGCTTTGTAATGGAGAGGAATAACAGTTTGGTGATTTTAAGTGGAAAGGAAAAGGTTGGACAAGTCACATGCCACATTTGCTATGAGCCGTTGCTGAAATTTGTAGACATGTCAGAAATAAATAAAGCTTTACCGTTTGTCCTTTCCTTGGAAAATTGCCAAGAAACTGAGTCGAGAAGTTATCAGTACAGTTTAGATGAAAATGCTGCAAACGCCTTGATTGGTTTATGCGCGTAATCCAAAATCTAACATCCTACCTTTACATCAGGTAAGATCTCGTTCTTTTGCTTGTCCTGTTGACTGGTTTCTTGATGATAACGAACGTGCACCGTAAAGGAAATAAATCAACGTTGAAAAACGGCCAGGTTGTAAAGCAAAATTTTACAGCAAACTTCATAATCCACTAAGATTTGTCAGATTTTCACAATCCTATATTTTTTATCTACAAATGGCGAGACATTGGAAACCACAAATGTTGTCAAATCATAAGGCAGCCTTACGATTTAATTTTGGAAAAACATCAATTCATAGAAAACTTTAACATCCTACCCTTAGAAGAAGTAAGGTGATACTCATTTGTTTGCTTGCCCTCTGTTTTCTTGTCTGCTTTCTTCATGATAACAAACACCGGGAACATCCTGAAGAAAAAGAAATAACGTTGAGAAGCGGCCGGTTATAAAACCGTTAGGGCTTCTTGTTCTACAAAGTCACAACACTGTTTAAATTGCTCTGAAGAAATTTAGTTCAAGCAATCTAAAACGGTTAGATTGCCCCATGCCTAATGACGACGCAAACAGCCGTTCAACTATTGCGATACAGTGCAGGTAAGTACTGTTTAATGCAGAACGTCAGATAATTGGTATTAAAGTGCACCTAACCCTCAATTTTTTTTCTTTTAATCAACCCAATGTACGCTGAAAAGTCGAATAGTAAAATGTTTCTTGTTTTTAACGTCGCGTAAGTGAGTTGAATTTATAAAATGCTAATTATATTACGTCAAATCAAGACTTTACCATTATTTCTACTTCAATTTACAATACGCAGTTCACAGCTTAAGGACAATCAATTTAACAAATACTAAATAAAAACTGTTAATAGTCATTTGATTTGTAAAAAAATATTACTTGGAGGTTGAAACAAGTAGTCGTATAATAAACGATTCTTGATTTGACATCATCTTATTAACATTTGTAAATTCAAACCTCTTTCAAAAACTCATTAATAATTCATAAGCCCATTACCCAATCAAATGGTAGATAATACATCACGTGCAGTGACTTTATATCGATAAACCTCATCCTTATTAGTATGCGGTGTTTTATCAGATATAAAGACACTGCACGTGACTTATGAATATTAATTAATTATCAACACAGAAACTGACACAACAAATGATGGGAACATATTTAATGTTCTTTCACCAAATTTCACACACAGTAAATTTACTTTTGCACGTAATCTTTATATAAAGATTACTGATATGGGTAGTAATTGTTCAGGATTCCTAGTGCAACAAATGGTGACTTTAATATTTTTGTGCAGTACTGTTTAACGAAATCTGGTCTTTCGCCATTCTATTTGGAATCTTCTCAACAAAATAAACAACCAACAGTTTAACAAGTGAACCGTTATTTGAATGACACCAGCGCCCTCGTGTAAATTGCCAGGTAAGCGACTGGTTCGCAGATGCAAGCTGCTTATTTCTACTCGTTCTCTACCTATGAAAAAAAAATTGTCAGCCGTTTTCTCTACCGTACCTGACAACTTTAGTATAGCATTTTTCAGTAGATGTTTTCCCTCAGAACTATAAAATCCCAAAACTTTCGACAGGAGCCGGGAAGCAATGGTCACTTCGTCGAAGACGTGGCACATGTGTTGTATGCTAATCAGTCTAGTCTACTTGTTTTTCTCGTATGCTAATTTCCTCTTTGCACAAAAGCGCAATTGTTTTAATTCCGAAGGGAAAGAATGTTTTTGAAGCCGTTCAAAAAACTCGCAGCACGTGTATTATCAGGTGTAAAAACTCTCGGCTTCGCCTCGAGTATTTAAACCTGATAATACACTACTGCTTGTTTTTTAAACATTACATAATTCACTGACGCAACGTTAAAAACAAGAAATATTCAACTATTCAACTTTTCAATGTACACAGAGTTGATTAAGCGAAAAAAAAAACGATTTGGGGTTTAGGTGCACTTTAAGGCCCGGTTCAAACGTCGAACTTTACATGTGCCGAACCTAATAATTAGGTTCGGCACATGTAAAGTTCGACGTATGAATCAATTAGGAACGGCACTTTTGTATTTGGGTCGACTCTGCCGTTCTATTCGACTGAGCTTGTCGAATAGAACGGCAAAAGATCGACTTCGATTCATACGTCGAACTTCACATGTGCCGAACCTAATGCATAATTTATGTTAACGTATTTTTCAATATAACCGCGCTTCTGATTGGCTATTTAGTGGGTTTTCGCGCCTTTGCAGACGGAACTCACAGAAGCGTAACGACGGTTACCAGCATTCACGTTCTAGATTTTTAGACTGAAACTGGACAGCTACTTAAATCGGTCTTCTAAAAAGTTGCTTTTCTTTATATCCATAAATAAATCGTAATGTATTTTAAAATTTATGGCGTTACTTTATTTTGTCCAAATATCACAACACGATCTCCTCAGCTGTCTCCTTGCCATAACAGAACACAACGCACAATAAAATCAAAACAAGAATTTCCAGGCTTGGTGAATTTGACTTTTTTCGGTTTATTTCCCTATCTTAAGCGGTAAGGATGATATTTCTTTTCGCCACGAATTAGGTTCGGCACATGTAAAGTTCGACCGTCTGAATCAACAGTCGAACTTAATAGTTTGGGTCGACCTAAATAGGTATTAGGTTCGGCACATGTAAAGTTCGACGTTTGAACCGGGCCTTAGTCTATTTTAGTAACGAAGCAGCCGTGCTGACATCAATTAATCTAGTGTTAGTTTTCCAAAAAGTTAAAAAATTAAATTGGCCACCACTTTTTAGAGGGCCTAACATAGGGTTGGCGGGATGCGGGATAAGCCTTTTTTCGATGCCGGGATGCGGGATAAAAGAAAATTTGAAGGCGGGATGCGGGATGGTTAGAGGTAGGCGGGAAGCGGGAAGTTCGTCATTTTCATGGCGGGACGCGGGAATTCTTGATTTTTCCGGGTGGGAAACGGGATGGATGACGACAATGCACTCGCCGGATATTTCACGATTCCGTGAAGAAAGACAAGTCTGGATGTTTACATAGGTGAGTTTTTAAACCGTTGCGTTTTTCTATCCTGTCTTTCCTTTGAAACATTTCAAAAGTCCTGATCAGGGGCGTTCCTGGCCAGTTTATACCAGTAAGCCAGGGGGCACAAGTTGAAAAAAGAAAAGGTTAATGTAGCATAATATACGGAAAGATATCGCGTTGTCATTTTGTGGCTGATCAATTTTAAAAAACTTGTAAGCCAGTGCTTACTTGGCCTACAGGCAGGTACTCCCCTGCCATGCCAATAAGCAGACACAAGTACACTTACAACTCTGAACAATTTTCAGCTATATTTCAGTTTACATGCTAGAGGGATGAGAGGCCAGCCTTAAGCGATAAGCACTAAAGTTCAAACATTTGCGACTGCTCTCGTTCGACCGCTAATTTTTTTGCATTCTCACCATCTTCTGCCTCTATAATCGAACTTGAATTCGCGTCAGCATTCAAGGGCCGAGGAATGGACGCAACAAACAAAACGTCACTAAGAAAGGCAAACCTTGCAGAAAAACTGACACACCCCAAGTCATCCACACAAACGCGGCGGGTAACTGAGTTTCATTCCATTTTTCTTAGCTTACCAGCACCACTTGAGAAGTTAACTACTCGTCCCCGACCCTTTTTCACAATTGGAAGAAAAGTTTTAGTGACGTCAATCATTCCCCACAGATTTGCGTCCAGGGGCGTTCCTAGGCTTTTTCTGATTGTAAGCTTTGATTGTTGTGAGTACCGAAGGCACGAACTTTTAGGAGAGAAATTGGACAGTCTGAATGGCCATTTCATGCGTTCCCTGGACTGGAAGTGGTTAAACCGGGAAGGTCTTTTAACGCATTAGAGCTAACAAAAAACTAAATATTTGAATTGGCAATTATGATAATCATCTGTCTGCAGGTGTCCGTTTTCAGTAGATTCCAATGGAATCATAGCGTTAAGGTGAGCAACATAAGGCTCAACTCAATCTTTGATAAACAAATACAAAACCATCCGATTTATTTACACTTAAGAAAATAATTATTTCGTGTGAAAGTACCAGACCTTACATGTCAAACGACAGGACGTTACGTCCGGCTTCCGGCCGTAGAGCGAGTTGTGATCGCGAGTACTGAATGCTCTTGTAAATACGCCTTTCAACAAGTCAACACTAAGTCTACAGTTGGATCACAGCTTAGTCGAGCAGCCGAGCTTTGTGACTCGTTCATACACAACATTTTTAAAAAAGTTATTATACCGTCTGAACGGCCTGTAAGCACGTGCTTATTTGCTTAAAGGCAGGTACGCGCCTTAATACCAACTCTTTTGAGATAACATGCAACACTGAAATTCCACCTCTGGATTCCACTGAAATTCCTATTTATTTATATGGAGATTGTGAATTTCAAAACTTGCAAAAGTTGTCTTGCAGAAAAAAATGAGTTTAGTTTTACCTTATATTTTATGTTTTTCCACAAAAATACGTATTCCACATTTTCCCCACTCATTTGCCACACTCCTCATTTTTCAGCATACTCCGCGTTTTCAACACTCCGCGTTTTTCACATCCCGCACTCCGCACTCCTCACTCTGCACCCCGCATATTCCTTACAACCTTCTCTATCAGATTTCGTGGGTAACCCCTATGTAGTTGGCATTTGAAATTTTGAAGTTTGGTCTGATGGAGGGCCTTCGTCACGGTCCACGCGCTGTTCTCCGATAAAGAACTTTTATTTGGCTCCTCAACACTTATTCAAAAGCGGACAAATTTACCAAACTAATAAACTGACTGCTGCTGTTTATCGCAAACAAACACCGAGGTCGTAATGCATTAGCCCGCGGAAATCGCGTCTCGTCCGGAAAAACTGCGACTTGTCTTACAAAAAATGTATTTTGGAAGCGGGATCGGGATGACATGTTCGAAGCAAGCGGGATGGCGGGATGAAAGAAAAAACAGTGGCGGGATGAAAGAAAAAACAGTGGCGGGAAGCGGGATTGGGAAACCCTATTTTAGACCCTCTTTTTAAAACTTGAAGTAAGTTACTAGTGCTGTGTAATGTCCAGTTTATTGATCCGTTCCATTCTCCATTACGTTCTCATCCCCCACTTTCAATGCACTGATTTTACAGGACGTTGTCTCAAAATGTAAAAGCAAACGAATTTTTACGAGTTAGAATTTAAGACTTAACGGTTGGCGACAAATTTTCGCGCATCCCGAGCAAGATTCTGTCCGGTTTTTCACGTACGTACCTGAATTCTAAAACTACAAGAACAGCAACCTTCTGTTATTCCCTTGGGAATGGTGTCCCCTCGGACGACCCATTTTTATAAACCGAACAGTTCCCATGCACCGCATGTTTGTTTTTTAAGCAGGATATGGTCTCCTTATCAAGAGTTATGACAGGGTAGAGACTCTTCAGTATCAGTACATGAACAGGGTAGAGACTCTTCGTTATCAGTACATGAACAGGGTAGAGACTCGTCAGTATCAGTACATGAACAGGGTAGAGACTCGTCAGTATCAGTACATGAACAGGGTAGAGACTCGTCAGTATCAGTACATGAACAGGGTAGAGACTCGTCAGTATCAGTACATGAACAGGGTAGAGACTCTTCAGTATCAGTACATGAACAGGGTAGAGACTCTTCGTTATCAGTACATGAACAGGATAGAGACTCTTCGTTATCAGTACATGAACAGGGTAAAGACTCTTCAGTATCAGTACATGAACAGGGTAGAGACTCTTCAGTATCAGTACATGAACAGGGTAGAGACTCTTCAGTATCAGTACATGAACAGGGTAGAGACTCGTCAGTATCAGTACATGAACAGGGTAGAGACTCTTCAGTATCAGTACATGAACAGGGTAGAGACTCGTCAGTATCAGTACATGAACAGGGTAGAGACTCGTCAGTATCAGTACATGAACAGGGTAGAGACTCTTCAGTATCAGTACATGAACAGGGTAGAGACTCGTCAGTATCAGTACATGAACAGGGTAGAGACTCGTCAGTATCAGTACATGAACAGGGTAGAGACTCGTCAGTATCAGTACATGAACAGGGTAGAGACTCTTCAGTATCAGTACATGAACAGGGTAGAGACTCTTCAGTATCAGTACATGAACAGGGTAGAGACTCTTCAGTATCAGTACATGAACAGGGTAGAGACTCTTCGTTATCAGTTGCAATTTCAAAGACGAGTTTGTAATCAATTTAGTTGAAATTCATTAATTATGGCAAGCCGTTTGTAGCTAAATGTAATCTTAGATATATTCAATGCAATCAATGCTACCAATGTTGGTTCAATTCAAACTATTTCTTATGATTCAATCCAGTCCTTAAATTTTATTTGCAATTCAATGCCGCATGTATATTGATTCCGCTAGAGTTTATTTTCACTGGATGTTACAATGTATTATCGCGGATCGTTGGAAAACCAACGAAAATTAGATCCCGCGAAAATTTCATGCCTATAGTATGTAGCAGTCGAAATGCCGAGATCCGCATTAAGTGGCAAATTAAAAAAAAAAACAAGTATCATCAAATCTTATCTTGATGAAAAGGAACCACATTTTCTGCTCATCTTTCCACAATCGACAAATGTTGTTTTGATAATTCTAGAAAATTTTCATCTTTTTTTTTTTTGAAAATTGATTTTGGTCAGGTTGTGAAATCGGTTCATTACACCGTAACTCAGTCAAAATGAAAATGTCATCGCAGAAGGCAAAAAAACAACTTGGAGGTGCATCTTATCATCAATTATTGGAAAAATATCTTCCTACCTTTACATGATGATTCCTGTTTGTTTGCTTATCCTTTGGTTTTTTTCTTGTCTGGTTTATTGATGATAACAACTACACTGACGAGGCATCCTGCCGGAAGAAAAAGAAAGATCTAAGAGAAACAGCCCGTTGATAAAGCCCTCAGGGCTTCTTGTTCTACCAACTCAAACCAATGTTTGAATTGCTCTGAAGAAAAGGATGTTCAGTTTGCTTGACTAGATTAAGGTTTCTTTTACAAGGCACATTTCAAACGTCACAATAGTCCAGTTTCGAATTCGCTATGGTCGCTGAATGAAAGCACTGCAGACGCATTTTTACAGGGTTAGACTCGACCTGATGTAAAATATTCACAAATACCGGCGCGAAGATGACCTGTTCAGAGCTCTGTCTATTGTTTAATTTTCAAATTTCACGCACTTTCTGCCGGTATTTGTGAATATTTTACATCAGGTCGAGTCTAACCCTGTATCAATGTGTCATTGGTGTTTGAATTCAGCGGTAATTTTAAATACGAAAATGGCTTATTACAGGTCACTAGAAT
>JAJGOT010000515.1:0-95000 GCA_022457155.1 Cladopsammia gracilis | reverse complement strand
AGTTGCAAACTATTTTTCACCTTTATCCTAGTGTATTTTGACAACTGTTTTGATCTTACCCATGCACCTCATTCAAATTACTACCAATATTTCTTCTAACTGATTGCAAAAATAAAATGTCTCACGATTTTAAATTAACACAGTCCCCGTTGCGAATAAAATAGGAAGCTTCTATCCTACTGCTAAACATAAGTTCTTTTTTGCTTGGATTCAGATCTTCCGTTCTTGACTCTATACCCACTTGTACAAGGCGCTGTTGATGTTGTGTTTTCGTTTCTGACTGTCGTAATAGTTTGCCACTGCCAGGTAGGTATGACCTTTGTACTCAAACGACGTCATATCATGTGCTCCGTGTGTTGGAAACTCTTGGTACTTGATGAACCGCGCACCAGAGGCCTGGTACACAACTGACTGAGTGTTTTGTTTTTGACTGTCACCATGGTGATTGGCCACGCCCAGGAACGTTTGACCGCTGATCATAAATGGATGCCAGGCCATGGCTCCACGAGTGGGAATGGACTGGAACAGAACGAACTTGTTGCCATCCCACTTGTAAATGAAGGAGTCGGTGTTGTGTTTACTTCCAGAGTAGTAGTTGGCAAAGGCGAGGAATGTGTGGCCATTGATGTTGAATGATTTCACATCCCATGCTCCATACGTCTGAAGAGACTGCAGTTTGACAAAGTGTCCTCCTGACCACTTGAACACAGTGGACTGAACAGAATTCTTCTGTTGAGAGTTGTGATTGTTTGCAAATGCAATGAAAGTGTTATTGTTTATTACAAAAGCTTCACATCCCAGGGCACCTTTAGTTGGTATCTCCTGAAACTTGTTAAACTTGCCGCTGCTCCATTTGTAGATAACTGACTTTATAGAATTGGTACTATCGTCATAGCAGTTTGCCACTGCGAGATAATTTTCGCCATTTATCTTGAAAAATGTGAAGTGACCTGCTCCTTTTGTAGGTATTTTCTGAAAGATGACAAACATCTTTCCATTCCACTGATAAATTACTGAGTCCAGTCGGTGCGTTCCATCGTAATAATTAGCCACAGCAAGCAAATGTTTATCAGCGATTGAAAAGTATTCAAGGCCATGAGCTCCTCTAGTTTGCAGGGTCTGATACAAAGTAAATTTTCCACTTGACTCGTCCATCTTGTAGATCACGGAGCTCGTCTTTACTTTGTTAATGTCACCATAATAGTTTGCAAAAGCAAGAAAGAGACTCCCATCAATGGTGAAATGTTCCACATCTGATGCTCCACGGGTTGGTAGATCTTGAAATTTTTCAAAGAAGTGAAAACCGGTTGAACAATCTATAAGTTAAAATGGAAACATAAGAGAAAGCCTGTAAGCGAGTTTTGGAGAAAAGCTGCGGTTTTTTTCGCTGTTATCGGGGTCCTACTGAATAGGCGAGCATAACATAAGGGGCCGTCAACAAATTCCCCTGTTCCCCGCTTAACGTCCACCGGACGTTAAGTTTAGACCACCCCTCACGTCCACTTATAATTTGACTCTCCCGTATTGCTTATATTGAGCCACCGAGTTTTTATACGTGTACGTGCGTTTTTATATCAAACTCAGAACCCCCTCCCCCCTCCTTACGTCCACTTATAATTTTATTTTCCCGATTGTTTATATTGAGCCACCGAGTTTTTATACGTGTGCGTTTTTTATATTGTATGGGCTTTTATAATTTATTGAAAAGAACATATATTTAATCAACTGAAGCTTCGTCTTCCAAAGAACGGAAGACGATGAAGAAGAAATTGTTTGGTGGATTTCATGTGACAATTCTGAGGCATCGTACCACTGTAATTGCGTACCAAATACACACAACTTGCCAAGTGAGGACGAACTCATAGAGGAAATCAGCTGGGTTTGCCTGCATCTATGCATAAAAAATTACTAAAAGGATTTTTTTTTTATCAAGTTCATTTGAAGCTACAATATTATCCTTTAAGTTTTTCTTTTGTTGAAACTGAATAGCTAAGTGTCTCAAGCTACAGTATGGTCAATTAGGTCAACTTGGTGTTGAAATTTGAAAAAAGATCACGGTTCACAAGCTGCCAGACAAGGGATGTGTGCACAGATGTAAAATGTAACTGCTACGAACGCAAAATAGTTTAAAGTTGAGAACCTGTAAAGTTCTGTTCCTGTTCTGTTCAAGCTCATGAACGCGATTGAGAGAGGACATCTGGTTTTGTATTAACTTTGTAAGAGACTTTGCGGGAAATTTTTTTCGTTTTCTTTTGAACTGTTTTAATATGTTCTCTTTATGTACTGAATTAAAACAGAAGTATTGAAACTATTTTCAGTTTTCTTAAAAAAAGACATCATTGTGTGAGTTTTGGCCCAAACGCCCCGCACTAACTCCCAAAACTTGACTTATTTCCACATGGCTCGGTTTTCTTTGTTCTCGCAGGGGATTATATCGAATATTCCCCGCCAATAATAAACTGTCTGAAAAGCTGGTGGCGGCTTTTGATTGTAACAGGGGGTTGCGGGGCTGAGTTATTCCCCTGCAGTTATTCCCCTCCAGTTATTCCCCTCCAGTTATTCCCCTCCAGTTATTCCCCTCCAGTTATTCCCCTCGACTTATTCCACTCATAATGGAATAACATAAACGGGAAGACAAAATAGGACATAACAACGAAAACACTCTAGCATCGGTCAATATTTTTTGTTTACATAAAAAGACAACTTCATCAATCTTATTCCTACGTAATTAACTTGCCGGTCGCGACCAAAAAGCGAAATGTTAATAACATTATTCGATGGTATGGTACCTCGATTCAGGTTTCGGGTCTTCAATACTGTATGACGCCTCGTTTTACGCTTCAACCTGAATATGTTTCCGCCGGTTTCCCTTGGAAAACACACCGCAACCACTCCATTGATCTTCGAAAGATGAAGGCGGGCAGTTGGGCCATGGCGAGACCACAAGTACTGTTCATACATTTTCTTCTCTCTCTCTCCCTCCGTCTACTCATAACGAAGAAACGTGCTCAATGCAAATTTGGCAAAAGCAAAACATGTTTACCGTCTCGCTTCGTAATGTGCCGTAATTCCAATGCGGCCTTGCGGAATCATGCTTTTTTGCATTTGAATTGAACGGAATGTTATTTTTCGAACAATTTTAAAATAGTTTCTTTGTTTTAGAAAACCTCACCAATGTGTAAAATAAGCATTTTATCGGCCTTTCACTCGGGGATATCAGATTTATTCACCTCTGGTTCCGACCTCGGGCTGCGCCCTCGGGCGGAACCAGAGGTGAATAAATCTGATATCCCCTCGTTTCAGGCCGATAACCCTTACTTCTTACCCCCTCCCCCCTAAACATCCGGTGGACGTTAAGCGGGGAGCAAGGGAATATGTCGACGGCCCCTAACATAAAACTGAAAATTGTCAAGTTGTACTTATTCAGTTATTATTCTTAGTAGCACGCTCTATTCTTTTGTTTGCTCTTTTTTTTTTCACGAACGTTTTGAGAACGTAAAATATTTTTTTTCTACTGTCACAAGACGTTTTCTTTGTAGATGTAAACTGTGACTTTTATGAGCGCTTCAGTAAGAACCAGATTTTCCGGAACGTATATTTAATGGTATAGTCCATTCAGCAGCTGCTTTCTCCTCTTAACAAACAAACAAAAAGATACAACAAGCTTTGATCTCCGTGTAAAGTGGCTTTGTAATGCTGTCTTACATCATCTTTACTGGACTAAAACTCTATACCTCCCAACTCAAACGCCTTTTTTGATTGGACAAGAACGTGTCACGTGCCATAGGTCAAAACAGTCTAACTCCCTAGGGCGAGCAAAACTCACTAACTCCCTAGGGAAACAACTACTTGAACTTTCGACTAACACGTGATCAGATCGTGCGCCTTGACACCAATATATATTTTTCTAAAAGCGAGTTTTGTTTCCCCGCCTTGATCCTCAATGTTCCCCTCGGTGAGGGTCTCGAGAAAGAAAAACTCACTGTTTCTCTTGGGGCCAGTCATTGTAGTGTGATCAAATTTTCACGACTGTAGGATTAGGAAACCAAGTAATCATAAGCGAGAACAAAATAAACTCTCTAGAATGCTTATTGTATATGTAACTTGGTATAGTCCAACCTGCTCGAATGTGACATTTTAAAATATACATTAAGAATGATTTACAGAGAAATCAATCACTGCAGAAAACTAAGGTTCAGCAACGTTTGAAATAACAAAAACCGTGTCGCAAGTAAAAGTTCAGGAGAAATACAAACAATTTCATCCTGACCTTATCCATGACTGAAACGTTCGGTTGTATGAAGTGATTAAACATAGAAAACTAAAAACAACGTTAAAGATAAAATGTTCTTACCGAGCGCACAACACCCTGATTTACTGGAAGATGAGCCCTGAAATGAATAAAGAGCAATACAGTACAATTGTTAATTTTTAATCATACATGTATGTCTGTATTTTTAAGACAAACTGAATGCAAGGCTGGCTCTACGGCAAGGGGATGATTTCTTTAAATTGTTATATATCACTGACAGGTTTTCTTTCTGCCTTTGATTAAATCTTTCAGTCTCTTCTCCATGCTTGACAGAAGCCATTATTTTTATTTATTAATAACGTTTCCAATAAAAAGTGCACTTAAATAGTTAAGTAATGAAGACAAAGATTGAAAAACATAGAGATATTGCTCTGTGTGCCATTTGAGTTTGTTTTTTTCCCGAGAGCATGAAAACAAAAGCTCTTTACTTTGTCTTGTAACCCAATGCTCCACACACCCATTGCGATCTTGGGAAAGAAACCTGGCAGGTTATCTTAAAATGACGCATAATTTCTTTACGAGTATGAAAGCTAGGTCCTCTATTACATATTTTTGCAACAGGTATAGCTTAACAAGCGGGTAAATAAAGTGGTATCGGTAAGTTGTTTAGAATAAAATTACCTTAGCATCACATGTTCCAGGCATTCCTTTCTGTCCTTGTTGTCCTTTTTCTCCTTGTGGTCCTTTGTGTCCAGGAGATCCTTTCTCGCCCTCAGGAAAAAAGGTAAAATTTACGGTAAATTTATTAACGACACAATTAACAAAGAATGTAGTGTGATCGTCCAGGTTAGCGTAGCTCTGTTGTTATTGTTGTTGTTAACAATGACTGACATTTTGAAAGCCTGAGCAGAAGTCATCTTCAGAGTCATGTTTTAGAACACTTATTTTTCTTGCATTGATTCACCATGTTAATAATAATAATAATAATAATAACATAATATTTATACAGGATAACCCCGTCAGTGTAAAAACACTAGTATCAAAGGGGATCCTGTTAATTACTAAAATACAATAATGCTAGAATAAAAAGTTCCTAAAATGTATAAAAATATTTAAAACTACTAGAATAAAAAGTCCCTAAAAGTCCTTAAAACGTATAAAAATATTAAAGCTCAAATCATAAAATAAATTTAATTATGAAGCATTCTTTTAGCTTGAAATATTTTAGGGAAGAAAACCACAGGTAACCCAAGCTCCTAGTGTGAGAAACCGTATATTGATCTTTGTGTGTTTTGAAATATGAGCGTCACGTCACTGAGGCGTAGCGTGTGACAGTCGCGCTACGTGTAAGTGTTTTAGTTTCACTGAATTCTCTCTATATACAGTATAGAGAGAAATCAGTGAAACCAAAACTCTCCGGAATCGCTCCAAAATGGTCCAAGCAGACACAAGTAATACATCAGGGAAACAAGGTATGACATTTTTATTTTAATTTTATTCCCGATACTGTTCCTAATAATATGTTCATTAAATTCCCATATAAACCTTTACAATTAATTTTGCGCTGTTACAAATGTACACAACACGGCTTCTCACACAAAGCACCACTGTTACGTTATGCCTAAGTAACATGACACTCATATTACAAACTGACCTGAAAAAGACACTTAATATAAGGTTTCGCACACCAGGAGCTTGGGTTAGTTACCTATTTAAAGTTGTGAATAATTATTCTTGGCTTTCACTTACATCATATCAAAATTCAGAAGCATTAAACAATACATTTCGATTCCAAAATGTTTATGGAAACTACACATCTATAGCCAATTTTTGAAGTGCAAAAGCATTTCTTTGTGCCCCTGAGTGGGGCACAAAGATGGCGGCATGGTGGCCAAAAATTCAGTCTTAATTAGACTAAAAATCAAATAAAAAATTTTGTATTTGCTATAAGCTCCATTAACTCGACTTATAAGGACTTGTAATGCAAACAATAACTTTCAGCTGATTCAGTTTGTTTATTTTCATGGCTTAATTACCTGATGAGAAATAGCGTGATGAATTGCGTGACACATTTAAAACCTTTATAAATCGGAAGCAAAACATCGTTAAAACCTGAAATTTTCTGTGATAGATTAACACTGGTATCCACATACCATGTTAGAAACAGCTTGTGATGGATGTCTACTTTAGATTTTTGAATTTTTATGACATCATGTGAAAACCAAGAATTGGAATTTTATATTGCACTTCACACAAAAGAAATTCTCTTTTGTAACAAAAAGATAATTAAACTGAATAGAAACGAAAGTTTAAAATTATTTAGAAAATATCTTTTTGGGTTCGAAAGATTAATTTATATTATTTTAGTTGTCTTTCTAAAAAATGCAAATCACAGTGCTTACTTTTCTGCTAACATTGCCACTGTTTCCTCTTATACCAGGTTCACCCTTCTCTCCCTTAAAACATAAAATAATTATAACATTGCCACTATTTCCTCCTATGTCTGGTTCACCCTTCTCTTCCTTAAAACATAAAATAATTAATTATAACATTGCCGCTGTTTCCTCCTATGCCTGGTTCACCCTTCTCTCCCTTAAAACATAAAATAATTAACTATAACATTGCCACTGTTTCCTTCTTACTGCCTGGTTCACCCTTCTCTCCCTTAAAACATGAAATAATTAATTATAACATTGCCACTGTTTCCTCCTATGCCTGGTTCACCCTTCTCTCCCTTAAAACATAAAATAATTAATTATAACATTGCCGCTGTTTCCTTCTATGCCTGGTTCACCCTTCTCTCCCTTAAAACATAAAATAATTAATTATAACATTGCCACTGTTTCCTCTTATGCCTGGATCTCCCTTCTCTCCCTTAAAACATAAAATAATTAATTATAACATTGCCACTGTTTCCTCCTATGCCTGGTTCTCCCTTCTCTCCATTAAAACATAAAATAATTAATTATAACATTGCCACTGTTTCCTCCTATGCCTGGTTCACCCTTCTCTCCCTTAAAACATAAAATAATTAATTATAACATTGCCACTGTTTCCTCCTATGCCTGGTTCACCCTCCTCTCCCTTAAAACATAAAATAATTAATTATAACATTGCCACTGTTTCCTCCTATGCCTGGTTCTCCCTTCTCTCCCTTAAAACATAAAATAATTAATTATAACATTGCCACTATTTCCTCCTATGCTTGGTTCACCCTTCTCTCCCTTAAAACATAAAATAATTATGACACAAACAATCATTCTTGGTTATAGCTTCCATAAAGGAACAAAAATTATTAAAACTTTACAGGCTTAAACTGGCTTGGCCGGGTTACTCTCATATTATTAAAGCTATACATTGTATGGATATGTGCTGCTGTGAAGGGTATGGTTTTCAAGCAGTTTAGTCTGGGATAGGGTATAGAAATTAGGGAGTTGGTCTCAAATAGGGTATTTGCCAAGAAAATGGTCAGTGGTATGAAGAATTAAGTCTAGGAATCGAAACTCAGAAGAGAAAGAGGCTTCCCAACGGAAATAAAATCGTCACAGCAAGATTGTTGACAGATGGTTTTCCATTAAAAACACTAATAGTGATTCAGTTCTTAAAGTAGCAAGTCTGGGATAGGGAAGGGATTTTCAGTGTCTAGTCTCCAGAAGGATTTTATAAGGTACAGAAGAGTATTCTTTGGATTGTTAAATTAATTTACTGTAAGTTTAAATTAACAAAAAAAAATACAGAACATAAATACCTTAATCCCAGGATTTCCATCCCGTCCTGGCATCCCTGCCTCGCCTTTCTCTCCCTGAAAAATAAAACAAAAGTACTCCTTGATTACCATGGTAACATAATTGATGTATTTTAGTGAGTGAGATAAGTGGCTTGGATATCCCATAATAACACTCCTTTCTTCCTTCTCATAGAAACAGGACAAAACAGTAAATTAATTATCCCACAGACCAGATTACACTCTGTATTTGGTAAGTCTTTCCAACAAACTGAAATTTTCAGCGCAATCCTAATTTTATTCTATAGCTTTTGTAAATTAAAGCTGTATGTACAATTTCACTTTTCTGTCACGGAGCATTAATTTGTACAACCCTTCAAACTTATGTCTGTAACATTTTCCCTTTAATTTTAGAACCACTTGGTAGACAAGTTTCCAGCCCAAATCAAGGGCTCCTGTGAGCCAACTTGTGAATAACAAATGCTCTACCCATCACTGGCTCATGATATTTGAGCGTCCCATTCTTACAAAAAGTTGTCGAAACCTTTTAAATCCCAAGAGTACCAAATATCAAAATTCAAGAAAAATCCCAAATTTAATGTTGTAAAATTGCGACTCGGGCAATTTCTACAGCTTCTGAAAACGCAAGTGATATTAATCCTTAATTTTACGAGGGAACATATGATTACTTGTTTATAATGTGGAGGGCAAAATTATAGGGAAACCTTTCAGACTTTTTAAGAGTATGTCAGACTTGAAACCACCCGAAGTGAAAATACTCTCTCGCAAACTGACAAGAAGAACTTTTCAACTCACTGTGGTTAATAAATAAATTTCTGTTTGGTGAAAGATTCATTTGGCTGTTATATACATCTAGAGAACATAGCCTGATTTTTATCGTTAAAAGACACTTTACGACAAAAACAAAGCAAGTTTTATTTAAGCGTACCTGTGTTTTGATGTTTTTGCCGCTTTAATAACAACAACAAATGGCGAAAGTTCAAACTTGCTTGCACGTTTGGCCATTTAATTGCTTTCTTTCACTCCTTTTAGCGTTATTCTTTCTCAAGTTAAACATATATTTTTCCTTTCAGCAAAATTTGTCAAAGTTCTTTTCTTTAGGTCCGCAGAAATCCGCATTTTTTCAGTAAAGTGATGGAACTTTAAACCCTTTTGTGAACTTGAATGAATTTCTTCAAGGCTTTCAACGTAGCAAACTGGCCTGCAGGCGCCTAGTTTAAATCCAAGATTTGACACAAATATTCACTTCCTGTTTGGCGTAAAATGCTGTAATTCCTTTCTTAGGTATCTTCCGATTTCATTCCTTTTTTAAAACAAAATCTCCGGAGAAACATGTGAGCGCTGCGTTTGTAAATTTTCTTCAAAATCCCGCCAAGCGAACTGAATGCAACAACGACGCGCTCAACCAATCATGAGTGAGAAATTTTGATGCTCGACCAATCAGGAGCGTGTAATTTTGCCCTCAATTAAGAAAAAAATGCCCTCTTCATCAGCCAATCAGCATTCAGTAATTTTGCCCTCTATATTAAATAATAAAAAACAAATGGTACCATGGGAAAGTACCTCCAAAGAGGTTTCATCTGAATGGTTACACATCCATAGAATTTTGTTGACAGACTCAAAAGTTACAACAGTACTTAAATTTATGCTACAACTTAGGCTTAGATACAAAATTCCATATTTATTTTTGAGAATTTTAGACACCGAAAAGAATTTTAGAAAATCTCTGGAATTTTAGGCAATGAGTAAAAGTTGGTAGAATTTTAGAGAAATATCAGCTTCCAGGTGACACTCACTGACAATTTTACACGAGCAAAAACGTTGCAAAAGTATTTTTTTTTGTTACCTCATGGTTGCCACTGACCAACTTGAATTGAGAGCTCACCCTCATAGTAATGTCTACTGTGCAACTATAATCAGTGGTTTCCCACTCAAATTATGCTTTCCACGAATTCCATCTCTGTTGGTAGCAAATGTGACTGCGCAGATTCCAGTGAGCCATGACTACCAGTTCACAGTTGGAAACAAGAGAAAAATTCTAAGAATTTTAGAGAATTTTAGAAATTTTAGAATTTTAGAGGTTTTTTGGAGAAATTCCTGAAAGCTAGAAATTTAGCACATTTTTCAGGAATTTTGTATCTCAGGGTTAATATATAACTTTCATTCAATCAATGTCACAGTAGTAGGTCCTGTTATAATCATCAATCAAATCTGCTATGTGACATTTTTTTTTTGCACCAATTTTGTAGTTTTGGTTAAAGCTCAAATTAAGAGTCCAGACATGGTAGTCTGAGGTTGATGTGTTCCTTTCAAAATATTTATGTAATTCAGCTTAGATAATGAGTTCTAAGTTGCTGTTCCTTACAATGAAGGTAAAAATTATTCTGAGAAGTACTGGATTACCCTCACTCAACTACAACAACCTAGAGCAAGAGGAAATCGATGTTGGACATGGGTCATTTGGTGTCATGTTGAAAGTGAAGCATTTCACCGGTTTTATATAATGATGAAAAAGTGTTGTTATCAAAAAGCTTGCCTGAACTCAGAGGAGAACAATTATTTTACAACCAAAAGGAGTACTTGAAGGAGGCCAGGATGCTTTGTAGCATTCAACATGATAATGTTGTGAGATTCAAATCAATTTCCCGGAGGCCATGTGCCGTTATGTTGGAGGATTATCCATGTTGTGACAGGAGACTTAAGTACATTGTATATCGCTAAATGATTTTTTGGGAGGGTCTGAGTTTTCGAGACACCCAGGGATCTGCATTTTTTTTTTTTTTTTTTGGGGGGGGGGTGGGGGGGTCTGAGGTGAGTTTTTGAGACACCCCGGACTTTGACTAGCTGTTTCCGTAGTATGCCACAAAAATGTGAATTTCTCAGGTGATGTCAGCGAGGAAAAAGGCCAAAACATTAATCAGTTTGAGTCGAGAGTAGCCCTTTAACTTTTATTCTTAACAAAATAACCACTAAATTGACCAACCTTTCCTCTACTTGTTCCATCTCGTCCATCCCGGCCATCTTTTCCTGTGTTAAAAACAATTATCCAAAGGAAATGTCAATCAGTGTTTAATTAATTATCACTCGTTAGCCATCAATTTCAAGGGCAAATTAAAAGTTTCAAGGCTGTCTGCACAATTCAGGCCACATCAATTGACAGAAATTGTAAATCATATAATTTATTATTTCTTAAGTTATTAAATTCTGTTTTATCACAGCCATTATATATTATCTTGTATCTTGTATCATTTTAACTTATTAAATAACTGTTTCTTAGTATACTGATATTTTAGTTTATTTTTATTACAGTAAATTAACTAGCTGTTCATTGAATGCTAGAACTTTAGCCGGTTCACTACCCTGTGTATATTAAATAATTAAAAAGTGTTTGTTGTTTTTGTTGTTTTATATTCATATTTATTTAAAATAAAGGATACTACCTGGTGACGGTAATTGTTGGTCGCTACAGTTCCCAATATGATCACAATAATTAGAATTGGATATTTTTTTAGTCTTTCTGTGATAATCATGATTCTAAGTTCAATGCCTGATTTAATCACTGTGCAATTTGTAATTTACAAATAGTTCTTTACAATAAGACAACTGCTTAGTACAGGTGTACATTTAAAACTGTAATAAATAATTCTATGATTATACACAAAATTAAAGACATTACCATTCACACCATCACGCCCATCTTTTCCTGTGTGAGAAGAAAAATTTATTAATGCAAGTGACTTCATTTCAAACTAATCATCTACTGGCAGGAAAATGAGAAATGGTTAAAATCAAACATCCAGATCAATGTAATGATAAAAGCTTAAATATGGTCAACTCACCATTTTGTCCATCTTTTCCATCTTTGCCTGTCAAAAATTGGATCAAGTTAGGAAAACTGAAACAATCTTAGATCATTTCATGGAAACCCACACAGCAAACTCATTAGTGACTCACTCCTTTTGAACATATCAAAATTGGTAATTTTTACATACCATCTTTACAGCAACCAGCATGTGGTACAACTTCACAGCCTCTTGGTTTTGTTATTGGGCCATTAGTCTAAAACAGATTGATGTTTTTAAATAAAAAAAACCTAAAGTGGTGTTTACTTTTTAAATAAGCACAACAAAAAATTGTACCCCCACCACAAAAAAAAAGACATATGATTTCAACTACATGTATTGTCAAAAGAGTATCCCCTGAATAGGTCCTGTCAACAGCATTACAGCCATGCTCCGTCACGCGTGACCAGTTTACTGCATTTTTGGAAACAAAGGGCAACAAAATATCATTTTGTTTGAAATGTTACATATCCGAACAATATTAGGTTTTTTTTATGCGTGCAGCGAAGTTATTTTCCGTTAATTCGTGACTTTCAAAGTGTTTTCCACAGAGATCTGCAAGGTTTCATTCAAATCTCGGACGTTACAAGGAAATATTCAAATGTTCATTTCATTCTCAAAATTACTGGTCACGCGTGACGGAGCTTGGCTGTAAATACCCCCCTCCCATTCCACAAAACTACTGAATTCTTGACTCGAAAAACCAACCAATTCACTTATATCTGAACCAAAATGTTACTGACAATGTAAAGGGATGAAAAACTGATTCAGACCGGTCCATTCAAAAATAAGAAAAGCAATTTTTAAGTTGCAACTCTTAAAATCAGGGGAATTATGTTTTATAATAATAATATATATAGATAGCCCAAGCCTAACAGCGTCGCACTTTGAACAAGCTTAATTAAGGTGAAACTTAACCAAGGTGAAACTTAACTAAGGTGAAAGGTTGGAAGCACAAGAATTAAGATTGACGAACGGGCTATTTTCAATTTTAGCAATTCTCAAAAACAGTATTATGCGACTGTCTGCACAGTACATTTTTATAGACCGTACAAAAGTTCACAAAAACAACTTTTCTCTGTCTAGAATAACTAGTACCACTAGTTTCCGAATAAAATACAGTTTTTGTTTGTCAAAAATTGCCCGAGAAACTGATTTGAAAATCAAAAATTGCAAAAATACACAAACATATTTGCATAAGGCGATACGAGTGAAGATAGAACTGTACTATAAAATCAAAGTCTTGTTTTGTTTACATAAAATCGCTTTTCAAACTATCTAATGAATGAACAAACACATAAAAATGGACAACACAATCTTATTTCGAAAAAATTTATTCAAATCTCCATTAGTTTACGTTTAAAAGCAAAAAGCGTACCATTTAAGCTTATAATTATAGCTCATCGAGTTCAAGCTTTCTTCGATGAAATTCAACAGATCGATACAACTGAATTTAAGCACGTTTTAAAATCAATTCTCCAAAACTAACAATAACACCAATAAAATTCACTCACAGATTGATATCAACATAAATTCTCATCGAAAACTTAATCTGTTTTACCTTTAAGTCCCTCGCTTGCTTGGTTCTGAAATCCGTAGAAAACAAATATCTCCCGCATTGATAAAAACGTAATACATGAAGTTCCTCGAAGCAAGATTTCATCCCTGAAAGCTCGTCTTTTTCCACTAAAGCGGCTTCTGAGAATCCCTTAATTAGTATCCTTGTCTTGAGTAGCAAACCGCGAAATATTAAGGGAAATAACGCCTTTAATTTCAACGGTTTTCTCCGCTTAGTAAATTCACAGCAAAACATCAAAGTGTTTTTCTAGCTGACGTGACATTCGGCCGTGTAACCGCGCGAAAAACAAAGCCTCGCTTTGGTTTCAACATGACGTCGTACATGCATGTTTTGCGAAGTCATACGCGCCCGCGAGCTAGTCCTACGCGAAGGCAAGCTAGTCCTGCGCGACGGCGGAGGTCGGGCACACGCGCGCCCGCGAAACATTCCGCTAGCCATGACCATGAAAAATGATGGGCATGGTTCTATGAGTATGGAGCTGCGCAGCCAGGCCTTCGGCCTGGCAAGTGCTCCGCTATAATTGTAAGAAAACTTCCACCCCAGAAGTAATATTTATTTTTTTATAAGATAACAGAACCAGCAAATGATGAAGTTCTGATGACTTATGTTTTGCCTAGAACTGCATTGAGGACAAGACAGTTACTGAAATTAATATAAAAACATTGCATTCCTTTATCTCTGTAAAGCTAGTAGATCCTGATCACCTTCCACATTAAAAAAAAAAACAACATTTGTGCCAATTTTAAACACTGAAATTAAAAAGACTATAATTATTGTGATTGTGATTGTATTAATTGTGGTGAAGAAGACTCCGTAGAACATACCTTTATTAAAGACTGCCCCTTCACTAAAACTTTTATTGCAAAGACTCTAGGGTAGTTTAATAATAGTAATTTTGCTCCAAGCAAAAAGGAAATTCTGTTTTCTTATTAGAAACATCAAAACTGAAGAGCTTATGGAAGACTGTCTTTCAACCTTCCTGTTCATGGAGTAATTAATAATTGGCACTTAAAACCCTGATGAGAAATCTTGTATATTATAAAAGTTATGTCCATCATGGACAAAAGTGATGTTCTTGGGATAAGGGCTCTTGACCAAAAATCCTTTTTTGATTGCATGTACGTGTGGTGTGTGTGTATGCCACATTGTGTACATGTGTGCTTTTGTTTACATCTATAAATGCCAAGTCCTGTAAACATACAAAATTTATATTTCCATGGACTGTATATTAATTTTTTTCTCAAGCTAGTTTTAATTTGTAAATAGTATCTTTCTTCATAAGCTAATTACCGCTGTTTTCTAAAGTAATGTAAATGTAACACTGTTTTTATTCTTTAAAGTATAATTAAAAAAAACAGTCTGCCACGATCAGTATAACCAAAAAATGTACTTTGCAAGAAAACCTTTCATGGTCAATCATTTCAGAGACTCATTAGAAAGACTGAAAATCTTTTTTATCATAAAACTACGTATATAAAAATATGAGCCACAAACAGTTAAAGGAACACAATTTGAGGGGTGGCGAATGGTACCTTCAAAATCGTGGGTCTCGAAAAATTTTGGTCCGGTCTCGAAATCTCGGCAGTTTTTGTTTTAAGTCTCAAAGTTTCGTTTGGCTGGTGCTTTTTCTGTCTCGAAGTCTCTGATTTTTTTCCTCAAGGTCTCAGAGTCTCGGATACTTTTGTCAAGCATTCTCATTCTTCATCCTTGTTTGTTGTTTGATAGGTGAATCGGATATTTTTGGCACTACGTCTCGGGCTCGGTTTTTTCCTGCATTGGGGCTCGGGCTCGGATTTTGTAACGTAGCTGCGGTCTCGGTCTCGGATTTTGAAACAAGGGTCTCGGCGAGTCTCGGATTTACCATTCGCCACCCCTAATTTGAAATTCTCCAAACTATTTTTTAGAGGCATAATATTTGGCTGAAAACAGGAGCCTATGATCACAGGTTTCCCATTAAAAGATTGTCAAAACAAGAAAAACTCACAGGCTTACATAAATGTACCGTCCAACTTTTTTAAATTGGTAAAATCTAAAATTATTCTTACTGCTGTAAAACAGTTAACTAATTATTATTAGATTTAAGTCGCCATATTGCATAAAAAAAAACAAAGTTATAGAACTGTACATGTACCCCCATTCAGTTTGCTATCACAAAAAAAAAAAAAACAAAGAAAAAAACAAGCTATACCACCAACTTTCAACTGATTTAGAAAATTGTAACCCTCACACTGTCTATTTGGTATCTACTCAGAGATGGATTTGATATCATTTTACAACAAACTCAGTTTTCCAGCATGAAGAAGACTGGAACAAAATTGTCAAAGGAGTCAAAATAATTGTTCTCAACAGTTTGGTCATCCGATCCGAAATTTTTATCCAATAAATAGGTCTAAACCTGGCCAAAAAATTGTAATAAGACTTAAAAACAACTAGTAGAAGCTCAGCCCCCAATTCGTTAACTGTTAATGAGTGATATATTGAAAAAACTTACTTTCTTCCAATGTGATATCCATTCTAAAATATACGCGATTTTGAACCAGAATATCGCTGACTCTCCTTAGAAACTTCTCTCAATGAACATCAGCTGCTTGGGCATTAGTCTGGGACTCAAACACTGGTATTTTTGAGCGAAATAAACCTAAATTGGCGCCTCGGCCAAGAATACACAATCAAATTGAGGGTTTGCAAATTATTCGCCAGGCGTTAATTTTATCACGAGAGAAGACTGGGAATAGGAAGCCAATTGTCAATCACTTTATAAAAATTTCGTGGCAACGATGAAACTGCGCGCAGAAAATTTATAGCATCCACTGAATCTTTTTCTCCGATACTGCTTTTCGCAACTTTGCTTTTATCGAGAGTTTAATAAATAGACGAGAATTTGAACAAAACCGTGAGAAGTAGAACTGATCTAATAAAAATAAAAATAATTTCATAAATTTGCCTTGGCGCACCCAAGTTGCTGTTCAGAAAAAATTCCTGGTTTATTGCCGTAAGATAAGAAACGAAGTCCTCCTTTTTAGTTCAAAAACGAGATAAATGTTACCGTTTCTGTAATTGGAAGCGATCGAGATACTAAAAGACAAGCTCAAGGAGATCGGGGTCTAGAAATTTTAACTATTTTTACCAATGAGGAAAAAATTGAATGCTATAGGGCTTAGAATTGTTACTTTGACTTTACCTGATTTGAAGATTTGTTCTGCGATGTTCCAAAGGAACCGGCCAAGAAAATGGCCAAAGCCAACAAGAAGAACAAACGAAACATCTTCACTCTCCGCTCCTCGCAAGTGAACTGACGATGTTAAACAAATTTGTTCGTGTATAAAGGTTAACTTAGAGTTCCGGTCTTTGGTTTACTTTATTGTAGAACTTGAAAATATACGAGATGGAAAACCTTTTGTGAGGGTGTTTACATCCCTGACTTGCTAGACAAAAGGTGATCTTGGCATTGACGACCCGGGGGGGGGGGGGGAGATCTCTTTACTACATGTATACCCTTATGGAACGATAACCACGGAAAAACATCAAGCGTTACCACTAGTACTACCACTAGCATCTGTTTGAGATCGTTTTGAAAGACCCTTTTTATATACCTAAATGACAGTTTTCCCTACCCTTTCCTGTACTTCAAATCGTGAAATCCCCATTGTTTTGTATAACTCCAGCCTAAGAAGGGTACCCTTTTGGGCGGATCATCCCCTTGTAGCCCATTATAGAGAGTTTCCCCCCCCCCCCGGGGGGGGGGGGGTGTTGAAGACTGATTAACTCAAGAGTCTTGAGTCGAAACCATATTAAATCATGTATTGAATTTGGTAAACTGAGCTACTCAGTGTTTAAGAAAAAATATGTTTTCTTTTTCTGCAAGACCTAAATGATGACTAAAAAGGAAATAAATAGTCTCAGCCGAATTATTACGCTACATTTTTTTTTATTTCTTCCCTATACTTCAAACTTAACTGATTTGTTCATAAGAGAAATCAACTTCCTGATACTTGAATGTAAACAGGGTTTAGTGAAAGCGCGCAAGAAATCTAGAATCAACGTTACTGAGGGAATGTATTTTATTAATGTTTCAAGTGCGCCGAAAATAGTGAATATGCCCGTCACTTTTTCCAGTCCTTTTCGCTAAAAGGGTTTGTTTCCAAAGAAACTGTGGTACTGCGTCGACGGGGAAGTAGAATACGACAATTTTTAATCGACCTTGACTTGGTTAACACCACTAAAATATCTTTAAACTGACTGACATTTGAAGTAAAACTTCACCGAACGAAAAATTATTGACTACGATAGATTTACCTTTTCAGGTATGTTAAATCTCATGTATTTTATCTCACGCCTTTAAAAAAGTGTTCAAGATAGACTTAAAAAAATTCGTTTGAAGAAACATGTTATTAAGTGTAAATGGGGTCTTATTTGAATAAGTAAATTAGCCATTTTAGAGAAATTCAAAAGCGGATCTCATATCAGGCCGGAATGCGGGACGGGAAATCGACTGTAATTACTGAAGCCCCATTCATAGTAAGTAAGTAAGTAATTTATTTAAGGAGGAAACCACATCACCCATGGGTGGTTTTCATGAGGGACCTCCATATAAAAGTTAATTACAACAATAATTGACAAAAATATTCGAAATACAAGAACTAATTACATTTATAGAAATAGAATCAAGAAGAATTGAAATAAACTAATGAAAACTAAATATAATAATAGACAAAAAAGAAAATTATATATTATTAAAATATTGTTTTTTAAAAATCCTAAAATTTATCGATGTCTTCAGTGATCCATTCAAGGAGTTCCATTCATTAAAAAACATATAAGCTGACTTAGACTTCCCCCAATTAGTTTTTGCTGTAGGGAGAGAAAACATAGATTTATTTCTAGTATTATGGGCATGAATATCTTCACGCTTAATGTTATCATAAATAAAATCATTATTTTTTATAATATAATTAAAGATAAAAGATAACCTATGAAATTTTCTCCTATATTCTAAATCTTTCCAACCCAGCAACTTCAGGGCATCATGACTAGAAGAAAAAGGGGGTTTATCAGTTATTAGTTTCGCAGCCTTATTTTGAAAAATTTGTAGCCTGTTCATAAGGGCTGAATTAAACCTATCACCCCACACTACATCGGCATAATCAAAAACTGGTAAAACAATTGTATTAAAAATAATTTCCCTAGATTTCTTAGGTAGTAAGTGGTTAATACGTTTTATCATTCCTAAGCGTTTTGAAACTTTGCTGCATATTAAATCAACATGGTCAGACCAAGTGAGACTTTCATTAATCACAACTCCTAAATACTTGTAATGTCCATACCCCATGTTATACCCTCCTTCATAACAGCATCTCTAATATGGCGCCCAAAACAGATCATATAAAGCTCACATCACATGCATGGCATGAAGCTCACCATCACAAGAGATCCGTGGTGGATAAGCGGTGTACATAATAGCATCTCTAATGTGGCGCCCAAAACAGATCATACAAAGCTCACATCACATGCATAGCATGAGGCTCACTATCACAAGAGATCCGTGGTGGATAAGCGGTGTACATAATAGCATCTCTAATATGGCGCCCAAAACAGATCATACAAAGATCACATCACATGCGTACTGGCATGAAGCTCACTATCACAAGAGATCCGTGGTGGATAAGCGGTGTACATAATAGCATCTCTAATATGGCGCCCAAAACAGATTATACAAAGATCACATCACATGCATAGCATGAAGCTCACTATCACAAGAGATCCGTGGTGGATAAGCGGTGTACATAATAACATCTCTAATATGGCGCCCAAAACAGATCATACAAAGCTCACATCACATGCATAGCATGAAGCTCACTATCACAAGAGATCCGTGGTGGATAAGCGGTGTACATAATAGCATCTCTAATATGGCGCCCAAAACAGATCATACAAAGCTCACATCACCGGCATGTATAACATGAAGCTCACTATCACAGGAGATCCGTGGTGGATAAGCGATGTACTTTGACCACAAGAAATATCAGACTGGTTCATTCGTGCAGTGTATTTATAACGATCTGAAGCGGAATAAACAAGGAAAATTCTCATTTTGAATTTTTTGCTGCATTTCAGCTATATATTTGGTATTAACGATGTTGCGCATAGAAACTGAAGCTCGGTAAATATGATTGTCAATATGACCTATAGCATTTTACTTAAATATTCACGGAAAACAGACCCAATGCCGCCTGTACTTTCCGAATGGTTTGCCTTCTTTAATAGTGTTGCCTTGCGATTTACATCAGCTGTTCTATAAGGTTTTTTTTTCGACAGCTACATTAGCAAATGGTAATATCGAGATTTGCGACCTGGCAAAACTAATATTTCCTGATCGGAGCAGACATGGGAGTGTGAAAGTCCAAAAAGGAAGAAGAGACGCGACTCCAACAGAACCGTTGTAAAATCTACACTGAGAACCGGTCACATTTGACTAAATTTTTGGAAGACTCGTATTTTTTTTGTAAGGCACCCCTTGTCAAAGAACACGGATCGGGTGCGTTCCTTTGGTCAACATCCAAATCCTCATTTTGAATCAATTGTATTTCTGTCTATCGACAAATCCAAAAAAATATTTCAAATCCAATGAAAAGAAAAGATACGATGGATAACCGGATGTTTAGGATTTGAGATCCAAGCGTTCCATTGGTATCAGATTCGAAAACAAAACAGGTGGTCAGCAGTATTCAGCTGATAATTTTGACATATTTTTGGATGTAGTAGACAGTGAGACGTTTTTGGATTTTGCGTTTCTTTGGAAATCGCAAAACCCGAAAAATCCTTCACTACAAATCTGTTCTTGGATTCGACCAAAGGAGCGCATCTTAAAGTGTTAAAATAAACTTTTGACTAAAATAGACTAAAATAAACAAACCAAGTTGACCTCAGGATCAGTACAAAATGTTCCTGAAGGAAGATATCATTCTCATTCCAAAATACTGGAAAAGCTGCGATCAAAAGCTATGGCCGGTTGAAAATTGGATTTTGTTAAAACTTGCTTTTTTGTCAGTTTTGCATAAAACGCAAAAAAGTGCCGCCATCTCTTCAAAAAGGTTGAAAAATTACATGTTTGTTTTCCATTTAACAACATTTCTTCCTTTTCACGCAAGGCTTCATCGTGAGAAAATCTATAAAAAGCTATAATCTCAGTAGTTGTGTCGTTGGGTAACGGAAAACGCTCGAGAAAAAGTGTTATTATGTGAATATGGAATTTTACAAATAATTTAGGTAACTTTATATAAAAGACTAAGATTCATCAGATATGTAAAGTAGGTTGCGATTTTTGCAAATTTTATTCGATTCTGCCTAATTTATGTCACTTGTTCTTTTCCATTGTTCGCCTTCTTGGTATCTATCAACTTCGATTCAACTATTCCGTCAGTTTTTTACATGCACATCCTGTTTAAATCCAAGAGTGGGGATATCAATCCAAGGAAGACCAGTTTGCAAAACCTTATTGGAGAACAAAAATGTCTCTTTTATGTTTAAAAGTATGTGTATTGTATTGAATCAAACAATAAACAAATCCAAGCTTACCTCACTCACAAAGCAATCACTAAAGATATTCCTGATGGAAGTAGTTTAGAAATACTCATCGACAAAACACAGGAAAAGATGCGATCAAAAGCTGCGTTCAGGCCATTGTTTGGCTTTTGCTTGGTAAACTTTGCCTTATTGAAGAAAGAAATGTTCAAATTGCCACCAAAATTCTTGTCCTCAAGCAAACAAAAGGCTGAAAAATTACGCGTTTATTGTTCATTCTGACAACCTTTCTTCCTTGTCACGCAAGGCTGAGTCCCGTGTGCCCTTTTGCAATGAGGCTGGACTGGAAACGATCAGGCAGGTCACGAATATTGCGTCTGCTGATTGAAGGACTGAAGAACTTCGTCTGAATGCAGGCAATGCATGAAGAAAAATTGGATATAATTGTGTTTCAATAATTATTCGTGATCAGTGTGCTATCGTGGGCCGACTTGAGTATTGTAAGAGGTTTTGTCACAAGAAAGGATCTGTATAAGCTTATTGAAGCACCGGATTACGACATCGGAACGACAGGCAGCTAAGGCGGGGGTACACCTGAATGCCATTTTTTCCGCCACTTGACATGGGTTTATACTTCAATGGAAATATCTCGTTCAAGCAATCCAAAAATGCTTAGCTCATCTCATGAATCTGTGTAATGGGTTGTTTACCTGAATTTGAACGACATTTTAAGATATTGCGGTAAGCTTATGTTTTCACACTGACAAGGTTCGATAATTTTTTTAAAATGAAATGTAAGGATTTTTGACGAACTCAAAAAAAACTACAACACTTTGATAATGTTCAGTCTGAAGAAGAAAGAAAAAAGAGGAAAAAAAAAAAGAAAAAAGAAGGCGTCACAACCAGGATACGAACCGTATCGTCCCGGATGGAAGAGAAATGGTTAATTTTATAAACGACTGAGCAAAATCGGACTACGTCATTGTAATTGTTCAATTTTCTTATTTGAAGGTAGATACAAATCAAAACGCGTGTCTCAGTTGAAAAATCCTTTTACTGGCGATTTTAACGTTACATTAAAGACTCCAAATGCGAAACATCTTTTAGCTTATTGTTGTCTTTATTCGTTTGCAACAAATTTATTATTGTTATCGCTGGATTCCCGTTCTTCTTGTTACGAAACGCATTCGTAACATATAGACTACTTCACGGGCATTGCGGGCGTACGGCATTTACGCACGAGTTGGTGATGTATCAGAAATCGAACGAGTGAGCGCAGCGAACGAGTGAGATTTCTGATACAAACCAACGAGTGCGTAAATGCCGTACATGGTTTTAATTTGTTTATTTTATACATACTGAGATTTTATGCCAAGGTAAGTTTTATTTATTTTTGTCCCTAAAATAAACAGTTCTGGAATAAATTTCTTTGAACGGCAGTCTCAAACAATCAAGCAGTGTGAATACAATAAGCTTAATTAAAAATTGTACAGAATCGATCGGAAATCGACCGTCAGAGTTCAAACAATCAAGTAGCGAGAATACAATAATGAAAAATTGTTGAATCAACCGAAAATCGTTTATGAACACTTGTTTGTCAGCAAACAAGGTTTAGTTCACTCTGTCTTCGATAATGCTCACAGGGTATTTACTTTCTTTCAAATGCCGATTGAAACTCAAAATCAATCCTCGAAGGCTTTTAGGCTCGTAGTCTTCGCCGTCTTTTCTTAAAACACATAAAATAAATTCGGAGACGTACTTGTTGTTCTTCTGGTTTAATTTCTTCAATTTTTCTTGTTTCGCGCTTCTCTTTAAGTCTTATGCGTTAGTAAATTAACATCTCTTCGCGTTTTCGGTCGTGTTTTTGTTTTCCTGCTCTAGCTTGAATGTATTCTTCAATTAGTTTGTCCAAGGACATAAATCTGGAATTTTCAGTCATCTCTTGAGTTTTGAATAAAGAATTAGAATTAACCAAGCAAATATTTTTGTGAATGAAAAGGCTAGCGCCAGCACGCGACAGTGCAAGCGCCTTTGAAAATGCTGATATGTTTTGACAGGTGCTTTGTGATTGGACGAAACGCGTTTCTCACGTGTGAGAAAGTCGTTTCGCCATTGGAATGGAGTTTTCACGCGCGAAATTCTATCAGAAAATTCTATCAGAAACTCTCAGTACGTCACAAGTTAATTATGGGCTCGGATTCTGTTGTTACACTCACTCACTCACTCACTCACTCACTCACTCACTCACTCACTCACTCACTCACTCACTCACTCATTCAACAGGACAGCATAGTGGCTTACGCCTGTAAGAGGCAGTAAGCCACAAAAAGTACAGTACATCACTTTCATAATGTTCAGTCCGAAGAAGAGAGAGAGAAAAAAAAAAGGAAAAGAAAGGACAACACGAGCGAGACTTGAACCTGGGGCCTTTCGGCTGTTATTCCGCGCTTTACGCCATTCGGCCACCGTGATCACTGACTTGGAACGGGATAAATTTAATTACATCAAGGTAGATACGCATCAAAACGCGTGTCTCGGTTGTAAATTCCTTTTAGATCGATTTTAACGTTACATTAAAGACTCCAAATGCGAAACATCTTTAAGCTTATTGTTGTTTATATTCGTTTACAACAATTTAGTTATTGTTATCGCTGGATTTACGCTGTCCTTGTTACAAAACGCATTCGTGACAAAGCATTACGTCACTAAGTTTACAGCTGATGGAAGGAGTGAGTGAGCGAGTGAGTGAGCGATTGAGTCATTTGCATATCTGTCGCCGTTACCGATAACCCGTTTATTACGCATGCGCGTATTCACGGGTTAAAAAGAGGTAGAAGAAAGAAAATGATTTTTGAAACACCAACAGACAGTTGTTACGCACGCAAGAGCACTTGCTGGTGGACTATTTTGGTGTCCATCTATTAATTATTCTCTACTTAAAAGCAAACTCGAAATTTTACAACAAATAGCATACAAAAACAAAACCATTGACAATTTTAATAGGAATTGGAAACATTTTATTTAACATTAATTGTCTTCTACATAGTTACGCTTGCAATTTTTTTTCTCTCTTTTCATATTATAATTTCTGTAATAATCTAATTCCTAGTTCCTTTTTTTTTTCTTTTTTTTTGTTTTGTTTTTGTTTTTACTTAAATTTCAAATACCTAACACCACTTGCACTGTATTTACTCGTTGGAATCGAGATTGTACTTTCAATATTTATTAATATTTATCAGTATGAATATTGTAAATAAAATAAGTGGTAAATAATAAAAAAAAAATAAATAAAAAAATCTATTAATTATTACTACAAATTCCAATTTTTAGACTTCATTAATCTTCCATACTTCTATTTCCTCCCAAATATACCTAAAAATCACCCAAAAGAAAGAAAGAAAGAACAGAAAGAAAGAAAGAAAGAAACAACTGAAAGAAAGAAAGAAAGAAAGAAAGAAAGAACAGAAAGAAAAAAGAAAGAAAGGAAAAAATATAAATGTTGCATTTTTGCGATTTTGCTCTAGATTCGCAAAAGAAAAGAAATGAGGCCAAACTGTTAGACACCCAAAAATGTCCTTTTAGGTTAAAACCAGATCCCCCATGGCAAAAAATTGGGTGACATTTGCCTCTTATTTTTTTAACTCGTACCCAGACCCCCAATTTGACCCTTAAAATCACTGTGAAAACGCCATTTTTTGTTTAGGGAAAATCAACATTTCGCCCATTTATGAATTACTTTTTGGAAATGCACACTCGGATTCCAGTAATATGATTATTATTCTATCTAGAAATGTTAAAATATTTTATTAACTTTTAAAAAAAAGTCCGGTCATTTTGACCTTGAACTGAGCAATTTCGTATAAAGGCTTGTATGGAGTTCGACCGCGCGGTCATCGCTTTAAGTGTTGTAACTCATTTTAACAGGCATAATGTTAACATCTACACTCGGTTTTGAAGAGACTGGGATATTGTGAACATTTTGGTGTGAAATATGATTTAGTTGGAGCGAAAGAAATCCCGTCATTTTGCCATTTTTTTCAGTGCACTATGCTTCGACTGAGCCAATTTTGGCTTCTATTAGTCTGTATCTATTCGCATGCTCTTCTGTCAATGCATGGCCTGGCAATTTATGAATTACTTTTCGGAAATCCACACTCGGATTCCAGTATTATGGTTATTATTCTATCTATCATTTTTACCTTGAAGTGAGCAATTTCGTATAAAGGCTTGTATGGAGTTCGACCGCGCGGTCATCTTAAGCGTTCTAACTCATTTTAACAGGCACAATGTCAACATCCACACTCGGTTTTGGAAAGATTGGAATCTAGTAAACATTTCGGTTGAAAATTTGCTTTGGTTCGAGCGAAAAAACCTCCGTCATTTTGTACTTTTCAGCCGGAAAGATTTCCTTTTAACCCCATAAATTACTTATGCATACCGTTCTTAAAACTAAGGCCCCGTCCACACGTATCCGGATATTTTTGAATCCGCAACTTTTTTGTTGCGGATTAGAAAATATTCGCGTCCACACGTAGCGTATTCGAATCGTATTTGCCCGTCCACACGTATCCGGATTCGCTCTAGCAGCCAGGGCTTCTCTTTAAATGTTGTCAAAAAAAGCATACTCAAAGGCCAAGTTCAAATCAAAGTTCAACTGTAAACTCGTTATTAGACTAGAAATAAGTCCATGTAGAAGTGAAGCGATACCATTTTGGTCGGCCATGTTGAATATTCGCGCGGTTAAAGACTGGATCTGATACTGTTACGTCAGCGTATTAAAAAATATCCGGATTCCACCGTCCACACGATGCCGGACTCGTAGGGTATTGAAAAATTTTCACTCTGGAGAGCGAATTCAAAAAGTTGCGTTTTCGTGAGCCGAATTCGCCGGATACGTGTGGACGGGACCTAAAACAAAAGCCAAAACAATAGGCCATTTGCACGATGACGTCATTTGACTACTACTACCAGCATTCTTCAGTTTTTTGTTTTGTAGTGCAAATTAGGGCTATTGTTATTTAAACCGCACTGGGATTACAAAATTTAAATAAGAAAGGAAAAACGAAATGAATTCTGGTAGTAGTAGTCAAATGACGTCATCGTGCAAATGGCCTATAGAAATCCAGAAGCAAAACAATAGCGCATACATACATAATTATGAGCAATAGTTTTGGTAACGCGCACGCCCGAAAGCAAATGTCTCGTCTGAGGGATCAATATTTTGGAATGAAAATATCTAATGGCTCAGAATCCCCAAAAAGCCCTCATAAACGTCCTCGCCAAAATCTTTCACCCCAACAAAGTCACCACAAAAAGTTTTCGGATTATATATTTCTAACCCAAAAATGGTCTTTCGCACCTGCCCGTCAATATTAAACCTATTAAACCTGAATACCCCCTCCCAACCCCTCGGGTCTTTCCTCCCCGTCACTATTACACCTTACCCCATTCATTTCCAGGGTCGGACATTGAGTTTGAGGATGAACGTCTTTAGTGTGACTATTAAAATGAAAGCTGTCGAGTGGTCGCTTTCTTATAAATGTTATGTATTGGGATTTCCGTATAACCTCATACATTAGTTATGAACACCTGAAGAACAAAAAAAGCGCATACATGCATAATTATATATGGGGCTTTACGGAAATCTTACCCATTTGAACGGTCATACACTAGGATTTAACCCCCAAATTAGAAAATTAGAACCACCTTGAACAGCATAATAAACAGTACTACAGGACAGTATAATAAACAGTACTACAGGACAGTATAATAAACAGTACTACAGGACAGTATAATAAACAGTACCACAGGACAGTATAATAAACAGTACCACAGGACAGTATAATAAACAGTACTACAGGACAGTATAATAAACAGTACTACAGGACAGTATAATAAACAGTACTACAGGACAGTATAATAAACAGTACCACAGGACAGTATAATAAACAGTACTACAGGACAGTATAATAAACAGTAACAGGACAGTATAATAAACAGTACTACAGGACAGTATAATAAACAGTACTACAGGACAGTATAATAAACAGTACTACAGGACAGTATAATAAACAGTACCACAGGACAGTATAATAAACAGTACCACAGGACAGTATAATAAACAGTACCACAGGACAGTATAATAAACAGTACTACAGGACAGTATAATAAACAGTACCACAGGACAGTATAATAAACAGTACCACAGGACAGTATAATAAACAGTACCACTGGACAGTATAATAAACAGTACTACAGGACAGTATAATAAACAGTACCACAGGACAGTATAATAAACAGTACTACAGGACAGTATAATAAACAGTACCACAGGACAGTATAATAAACAGTACCACAGGACAGTATAATAAACAGTACTACAGGACAGTATAATAAACAGTACCACAGGACAGTATAATAAACAGTACCACAGGACAGTATAATAAACAGTACCACAGGACAGTATAATAAACAGTACTACAGGACAGTATAATAAACAGTACCACAGGACAGTATAATAAACAGTACTACAGGACAGTATAATAAACAGTACCACAGGACAGTATAATAAACAGTACTACAGGACAGTATAATAAACAGTACTACAGGACAGTATAATAAACAGTACTACAGGACAGTATAATAAACAGTACCACAGGACAGTATAATAAACAGTACTACAGGACAGTATAATAAACAGTACTACAGGACAGTATAATAAACAGTACCACAGGACAGTATAATAAACAGTACCACAGGACAGTATAATAAACAGTACCACAGGACAGTATAATAAACAGTACTACAGGACAGTATAATAAACAGTACCACAGGACAGTATAATAAACAGTACCACAGGACAGTATAATAAACAGTACCACAGGACAGTATAATAAACAGTACTACAGGACAGTATAATAAACAGTACCACAGGACAGTATAATAAACAGTACTACAGGACAGTATAATAAACAGTACCACAGGACAGTACTGCTCAATAGCTTTTTAGAGGCATTTCAATGGTCTATACTGACTCTTGGATTTTACCCTCAAACTAAAAAATGGAACCACCATCACAGATTTTTCTTTGAATAAAAAATCTTTGTGAAATTGTATTTTCAACTAAGTATTTCTCACGGTTACCCCAATGCCTTTTATTTTCATCTAGGTTTTACTTTCGATATTTTGGGCAAAACTGTAGAATACCCGGTCACTTATTTGCATGTCATTGAATATGAATGTTTCTTTTGTTTTCATATGCCTCGTCTTACCAAATGTTTAGGAATATCATGGTAAATTAGTGACCGGGTATCCTAAAATCGCTCCTATTTTTGCACATCTTGGAAGCTCTATTGTCTCAAGTCGAAGCTTTGTACTTGGCCTTACTTTTTCAAGATTTAAACCCTCAAATATCGAAAAAAAAATTAACAGCGTAAAATTTACCAACCAATTTTGCAGCAATTTTGCGAATTCTATAAATACTGCGAAAGTAAAGGACATCAGGATAACTAGAAATTACCTGTTATAAAGATGTTGCTTCAAGCGAAATACATCTATAGCGTTGATCCACGGACTTGAAACCAAAGCTACGATATGGCAAAGCTCTGAGTCCTCGTTAAGCGTATTCTGAAGCCATGCTCTATTCTTAACGTCATGGGTGGTTTCCAGTTGTAACAAGCGGCGCTCACTTGGAGTTTTTTCCTCCAGATTAACTAGAAAACGACATATATGTTCACCTTCGTTCGCCATGTTCTTTCGTCTTCGAGGTAAAAGGTGACGGGAAGAAAGAAGAAATTGAATATTCATTTTAGAATTCTAATAAATTTTCTTCTTTTATTTCGTGGAACCATTTGCACGTGCAATAGTCTCTCTTCCAAAGTTTTGATGGTGTGCCTAAGGGAATTAGAAAACAATGCAACAAAACAGCAAAAGACAACGAACATTTTTTTGTTTAGTCGAATGGAAAAATTTAACAAGGAAATACCGACAAACTTGTTTGAGGCGGAATTAGTAGAGGGAACATGGGGCAAAAACCGGGAGAAAATGACGCGGGAACTCCAAGGGACGGGGGAAAACAGGAGCGGGATTTGAGATTCCCATTGCTGCGGGAGAAATTGTGGGTGGGGGGGGGGAGAGGGGGGGAGGGGCTGGTGGCGGTTTGCAATTTCCGTTCACAATCGTTTCTGCTGAAAACAGGGTGAATCTGAATAATCGCTAGTGCATAATCTCCACCATTTTGGCAAAAATGTAAGTGGTAGCAGACCACATATTTTAACCCCTTCAGAGTACGGTAATCACCTCCATTACATTACATTGGATACCCCACCTCGGAGAAATGTCTTTAAGTTCCCCCCTCCCCCCCTTTGATCACAGTAACAAACACTAGTTTATGAACATGAATATGTGAAAATTATATATAAAACATGAGTGAAATTTGATCCTCGCAGTGTGCTATCAACTAAAGCAGTTGAAAAAGCAACCTGAAAGAAATTCAGCTTGAACGGGATTCGAACCCATGGTCTTGCAATACCGGTGCAATGCTCTATCCACTGGCCAAGCCATCTTCATCTACATAAATTTAAAGTCCTACAAAGGGGGATACCCATAACTGCAAAACGTTAAAAATAAACTCATGAATATAAATATTTACGTAGTATTGAAATTAAAATTGAAAAAAAAAAATAAATAAATAAATAAATAACAATAAAATAACTGAAAAGATAATTAAGTAAATGAATTAACGAATAAGAATTGAATTGAAACCAAACGCTGAAGCTTACAGAAAGCCAAATAAATAAATATTTAATACATAATCAGTTGTTGTGAGTTCGTGATATACCCGATGATAATAAAATATAGATACATTCAAACGAATGCGTGACATGGCACTGATTTCACTCCCGCCGTCTTTTTTGGGCTCGTCACACGCTCATTTCCCGCGATCTCGGGAAGAATAAAGGTTGTCATTGAATATGTGCTGTACTGTGTACGGCCATACGACTTCAATGAATCTTGATGATCGAATCTAAAAGCGGCTAGTCAAGTAGTTTAAGGCCAGGGTCAAAGGCTTTAACCAGGAAAAACAGTTTATTCGTGATAACTTTAACAAAGGGAATGGAACTGGATCGAAACTTGGCACATGGAAAGGAATTATCGGCCTTCCCATAGTCACGTGGCCATTTTTTTAAAAAAATAGCAATACTTTGACGAATTGGTGACGGGTTTAAGAAAAAAATGTAAATTAAAAACGCTTTTCTGATGCAGATTAAATATTTCCAGCCTTGTAAGACTGGAGTGATCGTCCATTGTTCTTTAAAAAAAATAATTGTAAGGACAAAGGTCATTTTTAAGTCCAAAATTCAACCCTAGATTATCTATATCATTATATCTAATTATTATCTAGTCATTCCAAACTTATAAGGTTAAATATGTTAAACCTCCATCGGAAAAGCTAATTTATTGAACTAAACAAAGAATATTCGCTGGCATATCGCCGATTTGCTTAATTTTAAAATTTTGATCACGTGTCATGCCACGTGACCAAACGTATGCATTAAGGCAGTAGAAGATATCCAGATTTACATTCAGGGAAAATTTCAACATGGTCTAGGCAATCTAGCCGAAAATATTAAGAGCCGCCGTCCGTAATTTTCGCCTAAAGTGTTTCGGATGAGAAGAAATGAAATTCCCCAATTTTTCTCAGAATAAATTATCATCATCATCATCATCATCATCATCTTTATTTATTCACGGAATCTCATCATAAAAATGCTCTTCCAGAGAGCCGTGCAAAAATCATGCAATAAAAAAATAAATTACAAATATGATAAAAACGATTTCAGGCTTGTCTGCCCTTTAATGGTATTTGATAGACTATTCCAGAGAACTGCCCCTCTATAGTGGAAGCTATTTTTTCCAGCCTCAGTATACGGTCTTGGTACAAATAAATTATATGTTGAGTTTCTTAGATTGTAAGAATACATAGAGTTTGTACTATTAAAAATTTGAGCAAAATGGTCAGGTACATTTCGATTTTTCAATTTATACATTATTATGGCTAGTTGTCTTGTCCTTCGTGTTTCAAGATTATCCCACCCAAGTTCATCCAGTATCTCAACTGATCGTCTATCGTAGTTAGAGGAGGTTATCACCCTGGCAGCTCTGTTTTGGAGGGTCTGGAGTCTGTTACACATCCCTTTCCCACAACCCCCCCACACTATACTACAATAATCGAAATATGGTAGTACAAGGGAGTAGTACATCATAATTAATGTATGATAAGGTAAGAGATGCCTTACACGTCTCAGAACGCCAATCCCTCCAGAGGTTTTTTTTAGCAATTTTGTGTACATGATCTCTCCAAGTTAATGATTGATCTATTTATTCACCAAGGGGTTTGTGATCGACATGAATATTAAACTGGTGCTGAAGGTGTTTTATCCTATATTGACTAGCTACAATCATATATTTTGTCTTTACCACATTTAGGTTAAGTTTATTCGCTATTAGCCATGTATGTATTTCATGTAGATCATGATTCATTTGTTGCTCCAGAATGTACTCATCAGCATGTGCAACAGTTAAACTAGTATCATCTGCATACATCCGCACTTTAGAGAAGAGGTTACAAGATGGAAGATCATTTATGTAAACAATAAATAGTAGTGGCCCAAGAATAGAACCCTGTGGTATTCCGCATTTAATTGTGCAGCTATCTGACAGCACACCATCGACAAATGTTTTTTGTGTTCTATCTGTAAGGTATGAAGTAAACCAATTTAAGCTTACCTGGCATACACCATATTGTTTCAGTTTGTCAAACAAAATTAATTTCGTGATCCATGGTGTCGAAAGCCTTGGGTTTTTGCGATGTTGCAATATTTCGGAAATATTTTACATCTAATAGATAGCCCGCGATGTGCTCTACAAGAAAAGGTAAATATTATGGGTTGAGACGCTGCTGGGGGTCCGTGACGTCATCCAAAATGGTCATCAAGACGGCCGCCATCTTGGATTTCACTAAAAATTCAAATTTTTCGGGAAAACGTGTAAATTACAAATATTGTTTTCTAGAGATGCAAAATAACATACAGTTAAACATTTTAATGCGTTTGGTAGCATTTTATATGTTCAAAAATGGCTTGACCTCATGTTGCTTATGACGTCATATCTCGTTACCATAGCAACCGGTTGTCGCCAAACTTTACCAAAATGTGTCTTAAGGATAAATGAACAGCTACTGAAAACGGCATGTGCTAATCGCAAATGGTCTTGAAAATATCGGAGAAAAACCTTAAAGGGGGTGGCACCACCCCCCCTCCTGTACGTCCGAGGGTTAAGCCCCGAGATGGCTTTTTGAGGCCAATTTTTTTAGGCCTCGTGTTGAAAAGAAATCGCTATTTACACTAAACTTTAAGTAATCATTTGAACTAGGAGATAATTAAATATAATTTGTTAAAAAGCGAAATTCTCGATTTTGATCAAAAGCTAAATATATTAACTATTTTTTTTTAACTTTTCCCTTTTGCGAGCCATTTTGGAAGATCTAAAATATGGCCAAATTCGGAGGATAATATCGCCTAATGTCTCATCTTCAATTATCTGCAATAAAATTTTGGGGCAGTTAAAACGGCGAAATTTGACAGACGAAAGAGTGAAGGATGTTTATGTCAACAAACGCTGTCTTTAAATAGCCCAACGACAAGAAAAAAACGGAAAAGAAAAGTATATATAAAATCTATGATCTCCAAAAAATACCTGGTAGTTTAGAAAACAAAACACTTTAAAGGGAAAAAGAAACATATTTTGGAGGAATTAGTTGTTATTTCTGGAGAATTTTGACCTTCAATGTCCAGGCAGACAAGCAAAATTTGAATCAGTAATCAGAAGTAATTTGCGATGTAACACCGGCCGACAATACAAGGTATCTATTAAACCTCTTAGGCATTTCAAATGACCAACGGGTCAGCTATCGACTTTTCAAGATGTCAAACAAAATGAAATGCTTTAATTGAAAAAACGTTATCATACCTTCAAAGAAGACTATGCTTGTCAAAAAGGGACATAACAAAACGATTTATTACGTACATACCAATTAAGACTTCGATATGTCAAGAGGTCGTACACGGTGTACACGTGCATCAAGACACTTACATATACATCAAGATTCACTTTTTACATTAAAGTTCATATTTATACGTAATTATATAAGTTATATTTAGTTCATATTTATACGTAAGGTATTTATAAGTTCAAATTTATACGTAAGGTATTTATAAGTTCAAATTTATATGTAAGGTATTTATAAGTTCAAATTTATACGTACATCAAGATGCGTGCCCTTTTACTGATCTGTGGGGGACGAAAAAGATCACACTGACTATAACTGATTTATCGATTGGGCCTGGCGATCTTAAATCAAGTGCCAGTAATACGGGTGCTTATTGCGGCTGAATGTTTATAATACATTAGAGTTTAGTGGTAAAAGAATTCCCAAGAAACTGTACACACGTACAACATAATTCATTCTTGCAGAGCACAGCTCTACGATCCTATGCAATAAAGATCTCATAGGGTTAACATCGTGCGTGGTCGCCGGCAAAGGCTCGCGCTAACTTGTATCAGCCACCCTTCAGGACCGTCCGTGCGCAGATCGCTCTAGCGCGAGTTGTTTTAATAGAAACACCTATAAACCGTATATTTTCTGAAAGCTTAATAGTTCCAGATTATGGCTTATTCCTCTAGAAAGGGCACAAGTTTAATAAATTCCGAAAATGATAAGATATTTGCAAAAGTATATGTGCTCTTAAAGTAAGGTTCACGCCCGCCAAAAATAAACGGAAG
Source organism: Cladopsammia gracilis (assembly GCA_022457155.1). Classification (NCBI taxonomy): domain Eukaryota; kingdom Metazoa; phylum Cnidaria; class Anthozoa; order Scleractinia; family Dendrophylliidae; genus Cladopsammia; species Cladopsammia gracilis. The sequence goes on along the minus strand of JAJGOT010000515.1, from coordinate 61,218 downwards.
AAAACGATTAACACGCCATTCACTTCTTGACACGTACGACTAAAAAACCGTGTCTCAGTTTTTTGATAAGTGCGTTAGTTTTTCTGTTATGAGCAGACGAAGTTTGGGTGGACAAATAATAAGCAATCTCTGTGGGGAAAATGTTGTAACTTCAAAATGAAAAGGGCAATTACAATTCGCAGACACCGTTTTGTAGAAAAACTATCTGACAATAATTTTGCCAAATTTCAGCGAAATTGGTTAAGGGGCTGCCGACGCTCAACTCGCCGAAATTTTCATTGCGAGAAAAAGAGGAAAATATATTTTTTGCGGCCTCTTACCGGTAATGAGATTATGTAAATGTAAATGTAAATGTAAATCTTTATTTAAACACGGAGAATCATCAGTTAAGTTAATAATTAAAAATTAAAACTTGTACAACTGCTTTACATGATTGCCGTGTGGGAATCCGATATCTCAGATACTTTCTTAATACCCCGTTTAAACTGCCCAATAGAACAAACGCTTTTTAAATCCTGGGGCAAGTTGTTCCACAAACAAGCCCCGCTGTAGCAAAAACTTCGTTTTAGGTAATTAGTATTTGGCTTGGGCAGCGACAGCTTTCCTTTAATATTTCTTAGGTTATAATCATTAACGTGACGTTGAGTGAAGAGACATTGAAGATAGTCTGGGGCAAGTTCATTCAATGTTTTATACATAATTAAAGCTTTCTGCTTTTTACGACGAAAAGACAGCTTCTCCCACTTAAGCATCGCAAGAAGGAGGTTGGAGCTCGTATCAAAAGGTGATTGAGTAATTACTCTGGCAGCGCGATTTTGTAATTTTTGTAATTTATTACTCAAATAGCCACTCATACTATCCCAAACCGGGCCGCAGTAATCAAAATGTGGTAATATTAAAGCATTGTAAATTTGAACTGCAACATCCGTCGAAATAAAAGGTCGTACACGTTTCAATGCACCAATGGCTGAAAAGACTTTCTTGCTTATCTCGTCAACGTGTTTAGACCAAGAGAGTTGTGCATCAATGGTAAGACCCAGAGATTTAGTATGGTCAACTCTCTTGATCATCCTGTCATCGATACTTATAGCGGAGCACTTGCCAGGCCGAAGGCCTGGCTGCGCAGCCCCATACTCATAGAAGAACCAGAATCTATGCCCGTCATTTTTCATGGTCATGGCTAGCGGAATGTTTCGCGGGCGCGCGTGTGCCCGCCCTCCGCCCGCCGTCGCGCAGGACCGGACTACTGTAGCTCCGCCGTCGCGCAGGACTAGCTCGCGGGCGCGTATGACGTCGCAAAACATGCGCGTACGACGTCATGTTGAAACCAAAGCGAGGCTTTGTTTTTCGCGCGGTTACACGGCCGAATGTCAAGTCAGCTAGAAAAACACTTTGATGTTTTGCTGTGAATTTACTAAGCGGAGAAAACCGTTTAAATTAAAGGCGTTATTTCCCTGAATATTTCGCGGTTTGCTACTCAAGACAAGGATACTAATTAAGGGATACTCAGAAGCCGCTTTTGTGGAAAAAGACGAGCTTTCAGGGATAAAATCTTGCTTTGAGGAACTTCATGTATTACGTTTTTATCAAATGCGGGAGATGTTTTTTTTTTTTACGGATTTCAGAACCAGAAGCGGAGATTTGAATTTCCAAGCAAGCGAGGGACTTAAAGGTAAAACAGATTACAGTTTTCGATGAGAATTTATGTTGATATCAATCTGTGAGTGACTTTTTATTGGTGTTATTGTTAGTTTTGGAGAATTGATTTTAAACCGTGCTTAAATTCAGTTGTATCGATCTCTTGAATTTCATCGAAGAAAGCTTGAACTCGATGAGCTATAATTAAGCTTTAATGGTACGCGTTTTGCTTTTAAACGTAAACTAATGGAGATTTGAATAAATTTTTTCGAAAGAAGATTGTGTTGTCCATTTTTATGTGTTTGTTCATTCATTAGATAGTTTGAAAAGCGATTTTATGTAAGCAAAACAAGACTTTGATTTTATAGTACAGTTCTATCTTCACTCGCATCGCCTTATGCAAATATGTTTGTGTATTTTTGCAATTTTTGATTTTCAAATCAGTTTCTCGGGCAATTTTTGACAAACATAAACTGTATTTTATTCGGAAACTAGTGGTACTAGTTATTCTAGACAGAGAAAAGTTGTTTTTGTGAACTTTTGTACGGTCTATAAAAATGTACTGTGCAGACGGTCGCGTAATACTGTTTTTGAGAATTGCTAAAATTGAAAATAGCCCGTTCGTCAATCTTAATTCTTGTGCTTCCAACCTTTCATCTTAGTTAAGTTTCACCTTAGTTAAGTTTCACCTTAGTTAAGCTTGTTCAAAGTGCGACGCTGTTAGGCTTGGGCTATCTATATATATTATTAATCTCCTCACATTGGGCATTCAATCTCTGCCTAGATCCGATTATCATCAGCTCAGTTTTGGCCACATTTAAACTTAATTTGTTGGCTCTCAGCCAACAGGTAAGATTGTTAAGTTCAGAAGTCACTGCTAATTTCAGATCGGCTAGCGTTTTTGCAGATAAAGTTATACTGGTGTCATCGGCAAACATTCTCGGTGCAGCAACCCGCAGGCAGTTAGGGAGATCGTTAATGTACATCAAGAAAAGCAAGGGACCCAGGATACTACCCTGCGGTACGCCACAAGTTAACAGTACTGGCAGTTGACAGATTGCCATTTACATTACACCTTTGGCGTGACGCCCGAATGACAGGCAAGTTATGTTTTGATCGATGCCAGAGAGCGATCAGCTTTCACTAACAATAGGAATCTAACAGGTAACATGTAACAGGAACAAAATAGCGCGCCACGGCGGGAAATACTTTTGTCTGCTACAAAAACACCGCTCTCAGACGCGATTCACCGAGGTTAGTAAGCATGTATTTATCGTTTTATTTACAAAAAATCCGTATTTTACGTAACAATTACAATATGTTTTTCCATTTCTTGGAATTCTGACCCGTTCGATAAAGATGCCGAAAACCAGGACAAAATCCAGCGCAAAAGCCGCCACGTCAAATCCGCCTGCTGCAAAGCGAAGGAAACAAAAGGCTCCGGCAGAAATTAAACATTTTGTGCCGGAGCCTTCGTTAAGGCATATTGTAAAACCAGGACTGGAGTGGAGTGGAGTGGAGTGGACTGGACTGGATTTGTAAAACATGGACTGGATTTGTAAAAGGTGGATTTGTAGAAGGTGGATTTGTAAAAGGTGGATTTGTAAAAGGTGGATTTGTAAAACGTGGATTTGTAAAACGTGGATTTGTAAAACAAATGAAAAAAATCTACAATGAAAAACAATGAAAAACAATAAACTTTATTTATTTATTTATTTATTTATTTATTTATTTTGTTTGCAGATTCTTTTCTTTCTCTTTTTACCTTGATTACCATACAGTGATCCCATCAAACAACGTCAATGGTATACATTCCAATGCAAATAATTCATTCTTTACTTTTACGATTAATTTACTTCAACATTAACTGTAACGAAAGCATAATAAGCAATAATTCCCTAGTTTCCTTTATATTGTATCAGAACGTAAATGCAATATTTCCGCATTAGTTCAACGACAACAAGAACAAAAAACGAAACATGGGTGCTAGACGCGTTAACACTGTTGAATCAACAAAAGTTTTACAATAATGTCCAAACGTTCGGCCTAGTAACGAAACAACAGCAACAATAAATGTAAGTGTGGCGCTGGTCACCTCGCTAAACCTAATACAAGATGATGAAAAACCTAATACATGATGATGCTCCCCTGATTCGACAGGTGATTGAAAAAAAAAACCGTTATACTCTTCATCTTAGTAGCTGTGAACTAAAGTTAGCGCGATCTTTTTGCATAATTTTTTTTTGTAATAAAGAGTGACAGGCCTACACGATTCCCACGCGAGTGTTTTAGCCATTTTATATTTAAGCTAGCAAAATGATGCTTCATGTATTTGTAGCGGGTATATGGAGAAATCCACCTTTTACAAATCCACCTTTTGCAAATCCACCTTTTACAAATCCACTTTTTACAAATCCACCTTTTACAAATCCAGTCCATGTTTTTCAAATCCAGTCCATGTTTTACAAATCAAGTCCAGTCCATTACACTCCAGTCCTGGTTTTACAATATGCCTTCGTTAAATGCGAAGGAGGACATGCTGTCCGAAATGAGACTCGCTTAAAGACATAAAATTATGTTCATTCCTTGCTTAAGGAAAGGACTCAAGAATTTACTAGCATCCGTGAGATTTACAAAACAGCAACTATGTTGCAGATTATCTGCTGGATGCCAAATCAAACGCTATTACAAAGCAATGGAGGTTCATACTAGCTCCACTGAGACACACTACTCACTACAGAACTAACTTAGGAGCTAAAAATGATTGCAAGAATTAATTTACTGCAGTGGAATTATAAACTACGGCCTTTTGAGAGTCGGATCTTAGAGGCCTATATCCGTGATGCCGGAAACACTTTCTCTCAAGTCTTGCATGCTGCCCAGGGGGGTACTCGATATATCCTTGGGTGGGGAGGTGCGGCCCCGTCTTGTGTGATGTCAGAGCTTGTTATGAACGTCAGAAAGTGATCAAGTTGGCTCTCATTTATCCTCATTCTGGAACAGCAGCACCACGCCCGTAGATATGCAGCAGCTCTACTTTGAATCGATATTCGGTGAGACCAGGTATAAACTTCTGAATCTTACGGAAAGGCACCAAATCGGCAATGATTGCCAGGACTTGTCTGCGGGTGTCCCAGCTAGTCGCGTGTTGGTACGTCTCAGCCAAAGCCTCAAGGTATTTTATCTCCTCCGGTTGATGTTCAGCTATATTCCCTGGGCCTTTTCAACACGACGCGATGATTGCCCAGCCTCCCACAAGTGTCCAGCATCCCCTGGTGTTATGACCTTCAACGCAGCTACGATAGCCGTTGTAGCTCTATGAACATAAACATTCTTTCGATGTACGTCCATGTCCTTCCAGCGCGTTTTGGGCTGACCGGTCATGCATTCTTCTTCGCCGCAACTGCGTAAAAACTGATCCAGTCTTTCTCGACAGAGAACTTGGATACTGCTATTGTCGCCATCAGACGACTCGCTACTACTGCTTGTTTTGTCCGAAAAATGGCGCTTGGATCGTCGTCCACAGCCAACCTGCCTAACGCGTCTGCAAAGTCACTACTCCTTTCGCTTTCACTATCCTGTGGGACAGAATAGTTCATTTTACAGTTGTGTGCTTGGTTACCTTGCCTTTGAGTGGAAGTGAGGCTGGAGGTGACCTTGCTTTGATACAAACCTTTCTGCCTTTCTTCCATATGTTAATAATGCTTTTCTCAAGCTAACTAGCTAAATTTACATCCGAGAAGGTCCAAGGTCTGTATCATATCAAGGTCAACTTCAGCCTCACTTCCCCTCAAAGGCCAGGACACTAAGAAGACAACTGTAAAATGGTCTATTGATCGCAACAGAAGCATAAAATGGTCTTTTGATTATTAAGGAGCTTCACGAACCTCACTGTCGGGAGAACTAGTTGTTGGCGACGAGGTGTGACTGACAAATAAGGCTTGCACCAAATCTTCCTTCTGCTGAGCTGTGGAACCAATGTCACACACTAAGGGTACAGATGGTATCGAAAGCTCAGTCTTCAATTTTTCCCGGCACTGTTTATATATGGCTGAAATTCCATAAATAAAACTCGATAAATGAACGGCTCCTATTATTAAACTAAACATCCTGTTTACAACAAGGCCCAAAAACTATTAAATATGTTCATCAAAACAATAAACTGCGAGTAGCTTCTTTTTACTGTTAGAACTGTAAGTGACAAGCGATATTGTTGTCAGGGGTGAATGGGGGAGAGAGGCTCGAGCGTTTGTATTTGTGATATTAGCGGGAATTTCAGTTTACAAAGTAACATGCTTACGAGTGCCAACATGTAGCAGATGATTTGTAAGCTCATCAAGTCCTTTAGATTGGACAGATGTTATACCACGATCTCCTTTTAACTGTTTGGATTTATGTGGCGCCCAGTCTGTAGGAGTTGAACATTTCTTCTTGTTACTGCGCCATCGCTTTCCATAAACTCTGTGTGGAGGACAAATGGTGATCTTCAGATTTTCATCTGCAGTGAAATCAAATAGTCCTAATAAAATGACATGAGGCCTGTGAGTCTTAAATATTTAAAAACAGCACAAAAAAGCATAACGTTAACCGTTCCACCCACTACTACGGGCCACGTACGTACCGATAAATGATGCCTTCCGTTACAATTTCAGACTGATCGCGGCGGTCGGTTGGGTAAGTTTGCTTTGATCATTGTTTACCTGCTGCTCCCCAACCCCCCCCCCCCCCCCCCCCACTCCCACCCCCTTTGTAACTCCTGGGGTTGGGATAGTATTTGCAAAAGGTTGGTCCTAGCACCTGCTCGCTTGGACGTGGGCTGTGGCTCGGTTGCCATGGTGACCCCTCTCGCTGCTGAGGAGACCGCTGCTCTCCTCTGGCACCTATCCTCAAATAATTCAATTGTCTTAGAATTTAACATTCTATTTACTTACGATAAACATGAAGTGAGTGATTACCTCTCTTCTGAAATGAAGAAATTTCAAGATCATACATTGCCGTACCCTATATTTGTGAGTTTTCCCTACCACACCCTAGTAAGTGACCGTAAGTACTTTTTGTCCAAGACGGTCCAACGATCGAACAGCCCAAATTATGCAAATATCTTCAAAAATACTTGCAATCTGTCTTCCTTGACCTGTGTAAAAGAACTCAAACATTTCAAATGAAGGTTAATTGTTTAAACATCTTAATTCAGACATAGATCAATGTTGAAAAAGACCAAAACCTATGAAGGAACTATGCTAAGCTTCAACATAGCATAAATCAATATTAAACCTGTACGTAGACTGTAAAATTGAGCAGCATTTCGATACACCAATCTTCAGACCAAAAGAGTTCACCTTATATGAAACAAAAGAAATCTTTCAGCTGCAACAAGCTAACACTTGAATACTTCGTTCACCATTCACAGAAAGCCAGACAAAATGGCTGCCAACGATGGTACCCAGGCCTCTCGCAATAATAATGAAGAAAATTTCATAAAAGCCTAAAACACAATAAGGTGCATCGGTCTATTCCTTTCTTAGTAGTGTGTTTTCTCTTTTTCTCTTTAGTTTACCTATATCTTGCCCTTCTCCATTCTTTTTTCTTATCTTGTTAACTTCAAAAAACGTATGTAATAAAAAAAAAATGGAGTAAATAATAAGAAAGGCTGTGCTAATCAGTGTCCCGGGGTAAAAATGAAGTAGGAAAATTCTTCGAATTTAGACTCATCCAAACATTTTTTGAAGACAAACTACGTCAACAGAGAAATCTTTTCCCTCAGTTTTCCTCTACTGGTGGATAAGAGCACGTTTACAGCAAATTTCTCATCCGAAATGGAGCCAGGATTCTTTGAGGTCGAAAACTGCTAGGATGTCAAATGCCCCGGGGTACACTGACAGTAGGCTAATGCCCAACTCCCGGATTCGAACGTGACCAAATATTAATCAAAGGGCTCTTAAAGCCACCTCGTTAATGCGAGAGAACGTAAAGTTGATAAAAAATAACAACAAGACGAACTGGAAAAGTTGGGTGCCTTTGATAGGTAAATATACTAAAGACGTGAGAGGTAATATGTGAAGGTGTAGTATTGTAAAGCTGCTAAATGGTCTATGCAAGTTGATGTTTTATGGCGGGGAAAGGAGCATCACTTCAGAATGGGTTTGACCTGTATGTCTTCGCGCGTGTTTTGTTTCTGACACTTGCGTCAAACATACAATATATGGAGTGGGATAAGACGAGGCGACTTCCTGCCTGTGTTTATCATAGCAAAAGGACAAAATGCGAGTCGCATGAGTCAATTGGATATGCGTCTCGGCAGGAGAACACGGAGAGAAACACTGAAAATACCTGTAGGTGTAATCGTGGAGTTAGGGGGTGGGGGTTGGGGTGGGGGGTTAGGGTGGGGGTGGGGGTGGCAAAAGTACTTACATTCAATCAGAATCTATCTTGACAAAAGAGCCCTTTTACTTAGTTAATTTTTGTATTTTTTGAATTCAGTTGGTGTATATTGGACATGACTGCAAATACGATGTCTAGCTTGCAACATTGTTTTATTTTTTTTGAAAATGGCAAAATTGTAATCTTAAAACACTTGAGAATACCATTTTGAAAGAATTTCACTAAATTTGCAGAACTAAACATGTGAACTATAAAACAAGTGAACAGTGGTACATAATTTTCCCATAGCAGCGGCCCTAGCAACTATTGTTTACATTAGTTTAATGCTCATAAAACGTGCTAAATGAATTCAGTCACCCTTCCCCGACTATAATTTATCTAGAAACCAATGTCTTAACTTTAAGACCGTTTTTCTCAAATAACACAAATTAACGGATTGAGAAACTTGTAAGCAAGTAATGCGCCCCAACAACAACAACAACAACATCCTTTATTTATACACGATAAAAGTTAAAGCAAAAATCTTAAAGCAAAAATCTTGCTTGTGGGGTCGTGTTTCTAGCTACACTAATTAAAAACGTTTCTATATACATTAAAATTAAAAATTAAAAATGATTATATACATGATTGGGCACATTAATAAAACTTAAAATCCGTTACATTCCTACTTTGCGTTTGAATCGAGGTTGCATTGAAGTCCAGTTGTTTAATAAAATCGTCCTTTTTGGCTCTGGCATAAAATTGCTTGAAATTGTCAGTGTAGTACCTGGATGCAATGTTCCAAAGTACAGCACCTCGATAGCTGATCGAGTTTTTCATATAATACGAACAAAATCGCGGAGTTTCGATCTTATTACCCCTTAAATGATATTTACTATTCTTATGTGTGGCCATACTTGAGAGTAGTGCCGGAGTTCTGCCACTGACTACATTATAAAAAAGCTTTAATAGGGACAGTTTGTAAATATGAAAAATCGATCCCCATTCTACAATTTTTAGCACTGAATCAGACGGTGTATCCCAAGGGAGGTGAAAAACAAGTCTCGCTGCTCTGCGATGTAGGACTTCTAAAGGTTTTATCTGATCCCAAGAAATAGAGACGCATTGTTTTCCGAGGTTTAGATCCTAGATGGAACACTTATGCATAAAGTAAAGTTGACTCCGTTGGCATCCGACCATATGGTGGAAAGTCATTGTGCTTATAACAGGCGGCCTTATTTCAACTTAAGGGGCTGGTTAATAATTAACCAATGGGATATTCGACCTAAAGTGACTGACTTTGAACTCAGAGCACAAAACTATTTAATATCAAAACTGATAATTTATAATCTTTGCATTTGGCCACGTAGTCATCGAAACTTAGGCAGCCATGTTACTTCAGTCTTGCATCGACCTTTATGACCAGGCTTTGGTTTTTGCATTCTGAGCAAGTGGGAGGTATTCTTGAAGGGGTTTTACTTCTAGTCTGGGTATTGTTAGTGGCACATGTGGGTTGAAGGGAACACTGTTCTGCTTCTGTAGACTAAAAAAATAAAAAAGGTAACCATTATATACCTAATTGCAATAACGTTGTCATATTAAAAGGCGAAAAGGAAAATGCAAAAAGCAAAAAAACAAAAAGGAATAATTAGCATATAATCATCATACCTTGCAACATTCACAACACGCACGTTTACAGCTGCAATTAATCATGTTATTGATTGGAATCATTTGCATCAGTTTCTTAGTGTCGTTTTGATGCTTTTCGAGGCTGATCATCAAGCGAACTTCAAATCACATCACTTGGTTAATTAATTCCTATTTGTTTGTTTTTTCCTTTTTTCCTTTTATTTTTTGATATGACAATATTATTACAATTAGGTGTATATACAATAAGCTCTATCCTAAATTGATGTGAAATGTATCGAAAATGACCTTCATTTTTAGTGGATTTTTTGTAGCCTTTCTTTTCAGTGGATTTGTTGTAGCCTTTCTTGTTAGTGCAGGATAACATGCTCTTGTGGTTATCAGGATAGATGGGGAGAGATGCAAGTGAGAAATTGTCTTCCATATAATTTTCAGTCTAATGAAAAATAGAATTGAACCCATGGTGTAATTGGCTTCGATGACTTTGAAAGCAAGTAAAACTACATTTCACTCAAAGATAAGACTATGGAGCCTATTGATACTTAAACAGAACTAAAATATATTGCAACGATTTTGATTTGGGATAAAAATTCACTTGCTGGCAATGTTTTTAAATACCCAATTGATATGTACAGTGTATATGTACATGTATGAGACAAAAGAAGGATTTCGTGCATGTGAATACGTTCACTAAAAAGAGGAATGTTTTCTCTAAAGACTTCACTAGTAATGCCAGAAATGCTCCAGTGATGATTGCGGATTTAAGCTATTTATCGAAGAACCAAAAATAGCAAAAACTAAATCGTGTCATATTCAGTTTAAAAGTATTAGTTATAAGCATAAATGCACACAATGGAAATACAATTTGACTTCGTACATTCTCGCGTGAAATTCTTAGGTGTAAGCTAATGATGAATAAGCTAGACTACTGTAAACAAAGCAAATGAAATGTATTTATCATGGGTTACGTAACCTCATTTTTGGGCGTTTGTGACACTTTGTCACAATGCTTCATTAGCGGGGTGTCGGGTATATATACGGTGGTGAGGCCTTCATTTGTATTCATTCGAGTCATACGACCGCACTCTGTTCGCCTCTAAATTAAATACCCAATGGCTATATTAGCATTCAGGAGGTCTATTTTTTCTATTCTTGGCTTGCCATGTTTTGTTTTGTTTTTTCACATTATACTAGATTATGTTGTGATCGTAATCTTCATGCTAGACATTACAGTTACTGCTCTGTTATTATTTTGCGCCACATTGGTTATTGACATATATCTTGTAATTTAATTGACATGGAGGACATAATAAAGAGGCCCGTACACGGCTCGTGTTGACACACCCCATAAGTGGTTGCTTATTACATGGTAAATGATTTATATTCGGTTGAGCGGGGGAGCGTATTAGAATATAAAATCGCTTACTTGTTGCTTTCTCCGTTGACTGAAAAATTGTGTACCTTCGGGCAGAATGGTGTTTCTTGTAGGAATAGAGCCCGTGATTAGCTTTGGTTTCCTTCTATCATGTTCTATAGCCCATTGAAAATGCGTAGAGCTCTGTTTTCAAAACAACTGGGCTCAAAATGAGCCGAATACAACGCGGCATATCCGTTGATTCGACTCGGTGCCGTCGGACGAATTTCAGCTATTTCTTCGTCACTGATGGCTGTGTTGGAAAGAGATGCATCGAAATGCCTGGTGTATAGCTAGTATTTTTACAGTTTTCATTGCTTGGCGTTTCGGTTGCACAATATCTCTCTTCTTTGTTCTTATCGTCGTTCTCTCTTGTTGCGATTTTGTGTTGAGTCAAATCATTATACGTCACATGAAGTTACCGAAGCAAGTTACATGAAATTTTGGCTCGCGCTCGGGTGTTTTTGAAACCAACATATGCGTGTTTTGAGGGCGCAAAAGAAGTCTTTTTAAAGATTTTTTTAATAGCCTGCATAGCTGGCGGTATTTTTTGCGCGTGATGCGGAATTCGCGAGGGGCAAAGCCGCAAAAAAAAAAAAAAACCGCCAGCTATGCAGGCTATTTTTTTTGACACATTTTTATTTTTTGATTGACGTGATTAACGGAAGGGTCCGTAGTTGAAATGCCGACGATATCCTGTGGTGGTTTGATAAGTAAGAACATGTGTTGATGTAAGCGCGTCTAAATCCAAGACTGAAGCGGGGGAGGGGGGTACTCTGCAAATTTTTGGGTGGGGATGTGCCGCTGGGACTCTGAGACCCTTAACCTGTAGTAGACAATTTTAGCTGAATTTGCAACCGTATTCTGGACTAAACAGCGAAAAACCCTACGCTATCGTAGACGTATTCCAGACTCGCTATTTTTCAGAAAGTTTGTTATTAGTTACCAGGGTTGAGTAAAAATGCCGTACTGCTCGCCGTACCGATTTTTAAATAGCATGTGCCGGGAAACCTTGTCTAGACTACATCCTTCAAGTAAGTGATCAGTTTCACGGAAAATAATATCCTATTCTAGACACTATTATTATACCCTATCCCAGACTAAACTGCCTGAAACCCATACCTTTCAGAGCGGTACATACCTATATAGCTCATAGCGGAGCTCTTGCCGGGCCGAAGGCCTGGCTGCGCAGCACCATACTCATAGAACCAGAGAACCATAGAACCCATTGCCGGATTTCATATCGTGAGGGACTGGGGCGAGTTCCGCGTCTGCCGGACATTTGCATCGTGCGAGTCGAGCTGAGAAATGGCGACCTCCTCTTCTAAGAAGTCCAGGTGGCATTGGAATTGTGCCGGTGCACTATGCACTAATAATTGGAGAAACGAGGGACTGGAGTATTATACCCTTACCTCGACACTGGTCGATCAAAAGGACGAAGAGAAAGCATTGATGATCCGCCAGATGTTATCTGTACGGAGGACTATATAAAGAAGCTTGAAAACTCAAAACCTCGGTGTTCAAATGGCAAGAAGAGAAAGGCAAGAAAACTCGCAGCGGTAAAACGCAGTTCGCACAACACATCGAAGGCAAAGCGAAGGTTAATAGAAAGCTATCGTGATGCGGGTATTTCCTGTACAGAACAGGAGTTGTCAAGAAATGACTACGAAACGTGAAAAAACATTCTGAGAATTTGAAATCTGAGAATGAAGACCTGAGAAAACAATGTGATGCAATTAAGAGGAAGTTGGAGGAAAAAAAACTTGAGATGGCCAATCTGAAAAGACAACTTAATGATGTTATGGAAAGAGAGCAAAACCTGCAATTCCAACTGAGACAACTTAGGTGTCAACTTGGTCAAATTAAATTCACTTAAGCCAACCTTATTCATTATCCGCAGTAGTTTTTTTACATGACGGGGCTAACTACAACAGAGTTTGATTGTTTATTTGAGGCTATTGAGCCATTTGTACACCTCATAGTATATCCTGACCGTAAAGGAAGTGGAATGGAAACAAAGAGTGGGAAATTGGATTTAAAAACTGAGGTGGTCTGCTTTTTTTCAATCTGCAGACATGACTGGATGGCTGGAGCCAGTATTTCAACTGTATCTAGAAACTTTGTTGCTTGGGCAGTATTTCTTTCTTCATTGTTTGAATGCCTGGAATTGAAACCTTTGCCAGGATTTGTGGAGAAATTCCTACTGAAGGAATTCATAGAAGCTGGGTATGCAGCCACCGAGGCAATTGAAGATGCCACTGAGACATGGATTGGTCAGTCAGAGAACTATGACGTCAATAATATAACATTCAGTTCGTACAAGAACCACACCACAGGAAAAACGCCCATCTGGATTTTTCCTCATGGGGGATAACTTCACTGCAGCGAAACATACCCTGGAACTATATCTGACAGTGACATAACTGATCAGTGCGGGGTTTTGAGCAAAATAAATAAGGGGAAAGTTGTCTTAACCGATAAGGGTTTTAATATTTCAGACTTGTGCCACTCCAAAGGAATTCTTCATAACAGGCCTCCTCTGAAATTTTCAGATCAGTACGAAGAAACAGATATTTGCAAACATTTTGACATTGCTACCCTGAGGATTTATAATGAGAACTATATTGGATGGATAAGGGATTGGACCATTTTAAATGCTTGCTGGCCTCTCAGTCGTATTGATATCCTTGGTCACTGTTTCAAAATATTTGCTCACATTGTGAACATGCTAAAGAGCCCAGTTGGTCCAAAGAACTCTTAAAATTAGTGTTGATAGGAAGGAGGAGATAAATGTTCACAATTGAAAAATCCAGTGGGGGGGGGGGGGGGAGTCCTTCATGTGGCCTTTTCAAGGATGTGTCACTGGACAGGGTATGGTTTTTGGCCTCTCCGTCCTGAACAGGGGATATAGTTTATGTGATTCTGTCCTAAACAGGAACTGAACCTATCCTAATCAGGGTATGGTTGCATGATTGCAAAACCAAAGAGGGTGTATTTGTCCTTTATCCTAAACATTGTCCTAAAGTAGAGGGTGTCGTACAGGGTAGGCATTTTTTTGTCCTATACCAAGACATAGGCACTTATGTCCAGGATTGCAGATAATTAGATGCATGACAAATTTTGATATCCAACACGAAGTGTCCCGTTAAGTCTAAGTGTTTACCATCTTTTTTGAAATGTAAGGTAAGCATTAGTGTTAGTGTTATTTTTAGGTTAAAAAGCAGAATTTAGGGGACACTTCGTGACGTTTTTGTCTGTATTTTTAAAAACAAGTGATGTTGAAGTTGAGTAGAAGAGCAAGAGGACACTTTGTGACGCTTATTAAATTTGCCATGCATCTAATTATCTGCAATCCTGGACATAACTGGACATAGGTCAACTCCCCCCCCCCCCAGCCAATAACATCTGATCTCATTAAATCCACCACTGAATCACAGCTTTCAAGACATGTTATTATGCAACCTCATAAAATTGACTAAGGCAAACATTAAGGTGATCATAATTTGTATTTTATCCCCACAGTAGAAACATGTAAGCTTACACAAGCCTTACAACTATGGTAAACGAGGAACGATCACAGATGTGGGGAGATTCACTTAAAAACGGTTGTCATTTGAAGAACAATTTGCATCAGTTGAATGTTGAAGTGAATTCCTCGGAACCTCATAAATTCAGAGTGATTATATGGCAGCAAACTCCACATCTTCCAATTGCACACGTCCAGTGACCTTTTATAGGTGCATTGTTTTCGAACAAAATAGTAGCTGGACGAGTGACTTCCTGTCCAAAGCTTTTCACAACAAACGCCTTGACAAAGACAGATGTACTGTTGTCCTCAACTTTAATTACTTTAACCGTTTTAATTTTCCTTGAAAAAAGCATTCTCTTGGCTTTTCGGTACTGACCTTTGCGCCCCTGTCGTTTAAATGCTACGTAATGGGAAATAGTCTCCGCCGTTACCTTCGGGTAAAAAGAGCTGTCTGCGTTCCACTCAGCAGAAGGTGGTGGTATTATTGTTTTACCCATACTCGTCTTGAACTTGAAACTCTTATTAATTTCCTTGACGTGTTTCTCAAGCAAACCGTCATCCTTTTGAAATGGCAGTAGTCGATGAACAAGCTCGTGCTTTGTTCCCGAAGCCTTCAATTTGAGCTTCTTAAGAAGCGATTTTAGCTCATCAGCGCTCCACTTTGCGAGATCTTCTGTCACCCACTCTGTGTGTTTTTTTATCTTCGTCCATTCTCGATGAGTTTCAAAAGCTCAAGTGATGAGTTTCAAAAGCTATACGTTAATTTCAAAGCTCAAGGCTTGACTTTCAAAGCTCTATGCTCGAGAGTCTCTATGCTCGCTGTAAATAAATCGGCTGCTCAGCCGTGCAAATGTCCGGCACGCACCAAACTCGCCCCAGTTCCTCACGATATGAAATCCGGCAATGGCCGTCATTTTTCATGGTCATGGCTAGCGGAATGTTTCGCGGGCGCGTTGTGTGCCCGCCGCCGCCGCCATCGCTTAGGGCTAACCCGCGGGCGCGTAGACCGTCGCAAAACATGCGCGTATGACGCCACACAACATCCGGGATCTTTCCAATTTTCACGTGAAATGGGAAAACACTTTTGACGTTTTGCTGTGTTTGGCGGAGAAAACCGATTCAAATTAAAGTCGTTATTCTCCTGAATTTTTTCGTGGTTTGCTACTCAAGACAGGGATACTATTAAATTAACGGATACTCAGAAGCCGCTATTAGTGGAAATAGAAGAGCTTTCAGAGATAAAATCTTGCTTCGAGGATGGGAGCAATGCGGGAAGATGTTTGTCACTTCGGGTTTCAGAACTGAAGAAGCGGAGATTTAAACAATTTCCAAGCAGTGGAGGCACTTAAAGGTAAAACAAAATACATTTTTCGATGGGAATTTTTGTTGATATCAATCTGTGATTGACTTTTTTGTTTTCTCGCTAGTTTTCTGGAGAATTGTTTATAACGCGCTCAATTAAATTCAGTTGTTTTGATTTCTTTCATTGGAGACATCTCGGCCTCGATGAGCTCTTAATGGTTCGCGTTCTGCTTTTAAACATAAACGTATGGAGATTTGAATAAAATTTTTCGAAAGAAGATTGTGTTGTCCATTTTTATGTGTTTGTTCATTCATTACATAGGTTGAAAAGCGATTTTATGTAAACAAAACAAAACAAGACTTGGATTTTATAGTTGTAAACTTCACTCGCGTGGTCTTATGCAAATATGTTTGTGTATTTTTTGCAATTTTGATTTCCAAATGAGTTTCTCGGACAATTTTTATAAGCAGCAGGTGTATTTTATTTGGAAATTAGTCGTACTAATTATTCTAGACGGAGAAAAAGTTGTTTTTGTGAACTTTTGTACGGTCTAAATGTACTGTGCAAACGGTCGCGTAAGTCTGTTTTTGAGAATTGCTAAAATTAAAAGATAGCCCGGTCGTCAATTTTATTCTTGTGCTTTCGACCTTTCACCTCAGTTAAGTTTATCATCGGCTTTCTGTTCAAAGAGCGACGCTGTTAGGCTCAGGCTATCTATATATATTATATGGGAGTACCGTCTCCCCTCACCCCGGGGACTGAAGCTGCAGTGTCTCTATTGGAATCAAGGCTTCTTACATTTGATATGTTGTAGCTCCTTGTTTTCTTCTGTTTTTGAGTAGTCTTTTTTGGAGCTTGAAGGACCTCCGTTGTTTCATCATGGCGTTATTGCATGGAACATGCCTTGCACAGATCTGTTGATCTGTTTTGAAAATGTCACGGATGCTAGTGATTATTTGTGTTCGTTGTTGCAAAAAAAAAGTGAGATATTATTACGGTCGTTTCGCAAAATACAGACCTTGGAGTTTAAAAAGTATGAACTTCCGGTGTTTATTTGATTCAGTATTCCAAAATAAAACAATGACCCAAAATTCATGCTATCTTCTTGCTCTTCCATACTCTTGCATAATCAACCCGAAAGATTTCAATCAGCAAAATCTCACCTCTCTTGTACACTATTGCATAATCATGGCTTTTAGGTCATCTCTTTTCTTTCTGAATCGAGATGATATTAGAGTCGGCACCAAAATCATGAGTTATTGTTTTTCCATACTATTGCTCATTTACCTTCGCACGAACAAAATTTCACCGGTAAAGGAAAGCAATGCGTACATTTAACCAAACACAAAATCTCAGTGACATAAGTTGATTTATACTTTACAGTCTCTCCAATCTCTCAACAGTGTTCAATCAATTTGATATTATATTTCGTTATTTCGTTGAATTTATTATATTCTCACTCATATGAAAGCCCAAACTTTCCCGTAAGATTTGCAATAAGTGAGTGTGTCTACCAACGTGTAAAGCGTTAATGATGAGAGAAAATTTGTCTAAATAAACAGTTTTTTCGCTAGTGCGGAAAGGCCCGAAATTCTTTACCATAATAAACGAGACATGTCCACGTCCACTTAAAAACATATTTGAAACTTTGACATTTGAAACTTTGAAATTTGAAACTTTGACCGGTAACGTGATGTATGAAAAGCTGATGTCAATGGGTTCGGGGATACTCCCCAAAAATTTTAGTGGCGGTGTGCGACGCCCTTCTTGAAATCTTTACCGTATTGCGAACCACATCCTTTGGTGCCTTTACATCGCTGGTAGCCGCTGGTATAAAGAAGTACCCCCTGGAAAAAAGTTAACAACTGAGGGAAACCTATTTTTACATCTGTACAACCACTATATCTTGTTAGAGCATGCGCGTATTTACGAGATAAAAATGAAGTAGGAAGATTCTTCCAATTTAGACTCATCCAAACATTATTTGAAGGCAAACAACGTCAAAAGAGAAATGTTTTCCTCTGTTTTCCTCTACTGGCGGATTAGAGCCCCGGGAGAGGGGGGGGGGAGATGGAACTCAACAAAGTTTTCTACGGGGAAGAATATAATGTGTCCCTTTGTGTTAAAAAGAGATAAAGCATTTTAAGCATAAGGAAGCATAAGAAATATGGTTACTTTCTCTGACCAATAAATGTGATCAATTAGGAGCCTTCAGGGAATGTGTACCGCCCCGAGGTCCAAACCCGTACCCTTTCACACACCATTTTTTTGACAGAAAAGGAATCCCTTTCATATACCTTTGAATGAAAATGGTACCCCTGACATATAGCCTTTACCTGCGTCTGTTTGATATATTTTGAAAAGCCCTTTTTATCAATACCCTCGGACATACACGCAAACTTATACAAAGGGGAGGGGGGTCGCACCCCCGTTGTGTTTTTGCGATGTTGCAATATTTCGGAAATTTTTTACGTCTAATAGATAGCCTTTGATGTGCTCTACAAGATAAGGTAGATATTATGGGTTGTGACGCTGCTGGGGTCCGTGACGTCATCCATAACGGCCGCCAAGATGGCCGCCATATTGGATTTTACTAAACATTCAAATTCATTGGAAAAAAGCGGAAATTGCAAATACTTTTTGCTAAAGATGCAAAATAACAAACAATTAAACATTTTGATTCTTTTTTCGTAGCATTTTATATGTTTTTTCACCGAAAAAAGGTGAAAAAACGCATTTTTATTAAAAAATGGCTTGACTTCATGCTACTTATGACGTCATATCTCGTTACCATAGCAACTGGTTGTCGCCAACGTTTATCAAAATGTGTCTCAAGGATAAACGAACAGCTACTGAAGAGGGCATTTGCTAATCGTAAATGGTCTTAAAAAATCGGAGAAAAACCTTAAGGAGGAGTGGCATCCACCATCCCCCTGTGCGTTCCGAGAGTAAAATGGTAGTTTTCCCTACCTTTTTTAGCGGAGCCCGCGGGCCGAAGGCCCGGCGGAGCACCATACTCATAGAACCTGTGGCCGTCATTTTTCATGGTCTTGGCTAGCGGAATGTTTCGCGGGCGCGTTGTGTGCCCCCTGCCCTCCCTCCGCCCTCCGTACGCTTTTGGCTAGCTCGCTGGCGCGTATGACGTCGCAAAACATGCGCGTGTGACGCCACACAACATCCGGGATCTTTGAGGCTTTGTTTTTCGAGTGGCTACACAGCCGTCAGCTCAAACACTTTAGTTTCAGGAATTTTTGGTGTTTTTAGCGGAAAATTAAAGTCGTTATTAGCCAACATTTTTTTGTGGCTTGCTACTCAAGACAGGATACTAATTAAGGGATACTCAGAAGCCTCTTTGTGGAAAAAGAAGAGCTTTCAGGGATAAAATCTTGCTTCGAGGAACTATATACGTTTTTAGCAATGCGGAGAGATGGGTTCGTTTTACGGATTTCAGCACCTAAGAAAGAATTTCCAAGTACAGTAGTCGCCGGACTACATTTTTTGATGGGAATTTATCTTGATATCAATCTGTGATTGACTTTTTGTTTGTGTTCTCGTTAACTTTGGAGAATTGTTTATAAACGTGTAGCTTAAATTCGGTTGTATTAATGTCTTGAATTTCATCGAAGACACGCCTCGGCCTCGATGCGATATAAGCTTAAATGGTACGCGTTTTACTTTGAAACATAAACTAATGGAGATTTAATTTTAATAATTTTTTTCAAAAGAACATTGTGTTGTCCAATTTTATGTGTTTGTTCATTCATCACATAGATTGAAAAGCGATTTTATGTAAACAGAACAAGACTTAGATTTTATATTCGCGTCGCCTTATGCAAATATGTTTGTGTATTTTTGCAATTTTGATTTCCAAATCAGTTTCTCGGGCATTTTTTGACAAGCAACAACTGTATTTTATTTTTTATTCAGAAAATAGTCGTAATAGTTATTCTAGACGGAGAAAAAGTTGTTTTTGTGAACTTTTGTACGGTCTAAATGTACTGTGCAGACGGTCGGGTAAGGCCCGGTTCAAACTTCGAACTTCACATGTGCCGAACCTAATGCAAATGAGCAAAATCTATTGTTCTTGCTCATTTGCATTAGGTTCGGCACATGTGAAGTTCGACGTTTGAACCGGGCCTAATATTGTTTTTGAGAATTGTTAAAATTGAAAAATAGCCCGGTCGCCAATCTTAATTCTTGTGTTTCCGACCTTTCACCTAAGTTAAGTTTCATCTTACTTTAGCTTGTTCAGAGGGTCTTCAGAGGGCTTCGCTGTTAGGCTAAGCTTAACTTTATATATATATTACACTATAAACCGTGTTTTCCTTACCCTTTCCCATACTTCGTGAAACCTCTACCCTTTCATATACTTCAACTCGTGTCATTCCTACCCTTTCATATGCCTCCAGTCTAAAAAAGGTACCCCTTTCAGGCGGAGCATCCTCGTATAGCCCATTACTGGGAGTACCCCTCCCGGGATTAAAGTACGTTTACACAAATTTCTCGTCCGAAATCAAGCCAGGATTCCTTGAGGCCGAAAACTAGGAGGTCAAAAACTAGGATGTCAAATGCCCCGGGGTACACTGAGTGAGTAGTATATAAGGAGTCAGTCAAACACCATTTTTTCTGAAGGCCCAAAATAAGCCTCCAAACGCCCGAGTTACCGGCCCCCAGGGCTCATGCATTCACCCTGGGGGCCCGGTAACTCGGGCGTTTGGAGGCTTATTTTGGGCCTTCAGAAAAAATGGTGTTTGAGCTGACTCCTTATATACTACTCGAGGTCGGTGGCTCTCTTATATTTTTAAGCTGTTACAGACCCCAATAAACCGTTCTTTGAACACAGCAAGCTAGACATAACCAATTGGAGAAACGCTTACCCTTGTATACACGATGCCTATGCTACTTTTTGTTGCTCAACTGAAGGCAAGTAATTCAAAACTCCCCTGCCCCGTCTGTCAGCGAATGGTTTGCGTGTCAACGTTTTATAATCATATGAATAAGGGTTGCCCACCTTTTAGAAGAAACCTTCTAGTTCTTCACGAACATGAGGCGGTTTTACCACCACTGCCATCATCGGTGGTTATTCGAGATGTCCTTGCAAACTCAAACATCAGCCAGCATGAGCTGAATGCATGGCTTGATGAGCAAGAAAAAAAATCCTCTATAACCTTGAATGATCTTGACCCTTTACACAGGATCCGTAATGCAAGCTTTGTTGCGGATTTCATCGAAGGCAAGACACCGCTCGCAGCGTTTCGAACAGAGATGCTCGGGTTTTACCAATTGAAAAAACACTTTACCTTTGTATATCAATGATGACGACAACACAAGTGTTCTTGAACTTTCTCAAATCGAGGAACACTGGTCTGAAACAAAAGAGCGCCGACTGGGTGAGTTATCGACAAAATACTCTTGGGGCATCCGAAATTGCAGCCTTGATCGGAGTTTCGCCGTTTGAAACACCAAAGAGCTTGCTTTTAAAGAAATTACAGCCAGCCGACATACGGCCTGTACCTGGGGCAATCTGTTCGAACCGATCGCTCGCAAATACTTTGAACAGAAGCATTGTGTTCGAGTTTTTGCCCACAGTATATCCCTCAATCTGGCAACAGATCACCCATTGTTTCGAAAGATTATATGCAGTCCTGACGGCTATTATCTTGACAAAGATAATAATTTAATTCTTTTGGAGTTCAAATGTCCTTTCAAGCGGAAAATAGCTATGACTCGAGTGCCTAGTTATTATACACCCCAGATACAAACGGGTCTTTATTTTAGCGGATCTATGGTTAATAAAGCCCTTTTCATTGATTCTTACTTCAGAATGTGTTCTCTAAACCAGATAGAGCCAAGTTCGAATCATAATAATCTTTTAAACGGCGGAAGTATTTACAAAACAAAATGTCACACAGCGCTTGCCTGGAACATCTGCTATTTGTTTTCAAAACAAAAGCTTACACACAATCAAACTAAACTTATTGACATTGGCGCTCTTAAACAAACTCAGACATTTGAGAAAATAATGGCTTCAATAGCCGAGAAAGACCTATGGTGTTCTTACGGCGCGGTCAGAATGTCGTTCAGCAAAGAATACGTAGATGAAGAGTTTTTACGTTACTTCAGAATGAAAAAGGCTCTCCTTGCTCCAGATGAGGGGCCGAAGCCGGTTGCTTTCTTTGCATGGAAATTGTTGAATGTCACAGAGCTTCAAATTGTCAAGCACGAGGGCTTTTTGAACAGTATTCAACCGAAGGTCGAACGATTTCACGAGAACTTGGCAAGGCTTCGCAGAAAAATACATGAAAATTTATCAAACCAAAAACAACTCTTACCTGGTGAAACTTTTGAAGACAACATCGGCGATGACAGTGCCATGTTAGAAGCATTTCTTATTGAGAAAGCGGCAACTTTTACTCCAGATCTTTGAAAGAATTGTTCCATAAATGTTCGTTTTTAATTATCATATTGTTTGACATCTGTTGTCTTAGGCAATTTACAATCGCTCGTTGCGGATCTTCAAGCGGCGTTGTAATGTCCAGGATTTTGTAGATCACAAACGTATAAGAGATTCTCGGAAGTCGAGCTTGTATAAATTTGAAAATACGTTTCACCTCATTTATTTGGTCGATAGTTAATCCAAGCTTTTTGTTAATTCGTGTTAAAGCGTACCCAAACGCATAACACCGCGCCGACTGCCTTTGTCTTGGTTTGTACAAAATGTTTTGATCCGTATATGCCGGAGCATAATCCTCTAGCACTTCCACACGACCGCATTTTTTGCAATAAAGTTCATAAGAATCGATTGATTGCAAAAATGAGCTACCACAATCATAACAAGACAGAAATCTTCGGGCCCAATGTTCACGCTGCAAGTCTTTATAATGTTCTTGTAGATATTGTTTCCCCATCTCTGCCAACCCCATATCTTCGTAGATATGACAAAGTTTTTCCGGCAGACGCAAGCGGTGTATTTCTTTCCTATAATCGCTGCCGTATAGCGAGCGAAGGATGGCAAATTTGTGTTGTTTGTCAAGTTCATTGAGCCGTGCGGTAAAGTCAGTCATGTTTATACATATTACAAAGTATTTTTCAATTGGGGGGTTCCCCGTGATTTCCGGGTACGTTGCGTAAAGCTCGTATTTAGAAAATTACAACTTTTCGAAGCTTCTCGAACATATCGAAGCGCCCCAAAAATACCGAAGCGCCCCCAAAACACTTTTTTCACTAAAACTGGGGCGCTTAGGAATGTATTTTTGATAAATCTTTTGAAAACATAAAAATGGTGCGCTTAGGAATTTTTTGAGACGCTTAGGGCATGTCGCGTGGTATGTGGCGCCCGTTGGTGTTACGCTTTGTTACGCTAAGTGAGAATCCTGTATTCAGTTGTTTCTCAAATCTGAACTCGACTGAGCGGCTAGAGAAGTAATCTTTTTTTGAATCTTTTCTCGTTCCTCCTTGCGGATTTCTTTTCTGAGTTTTTCAAGATCTGGCGTTTGAGTTTGAGTTTGCTTGTTTTGTGAGGGTTTTGCTTCACCAGAGCGTATTTCGTTCTTAAGTTCATAATAGCTCTCAACTTCACGGAGGATTATTTTGAATTCTGAATCGCTGATACACTTGTCAGTTAGAGCTTTTGAAACCAGCTCAAAGACAGAGTTTCGTTTTGCAAGGGCGAGTGTGTATATTTTCTCGTGTTTAGTAATTTTTCTCTGAAGCCGCCTACTAAACAAAGTGATGCCGGCTGCTGAAAAACCTGTAATAGCTGCCACGCCGGCAATAACCGGGCTGGCGATGAGCCCAACTCCGCTCAGAGCTGTGGCGATTGTGGCTGTAGACAAGCCTGTAGAAATAAAACCAAAACTTACTGCTGTTCCGTGAACAATTGTATGTGCTCGCTTGTATTTCTTCGCAACTTGTCTGTAATGATTAGCCTCCGACTCAAGCTCCTTTTGCAAGTCAGAGATTTTTTTGAGTCTGAAGTCTTCACCGTTGGATAAGTCTGGGTAAAGCGATGGAGTTTCGCTGTATTCAGGAGCTGATGGCAACACGTTAGCCGAGCTCATCATCAGGGGTATATATATAATATATTTTTTAATTGATCTCAAGTTCAAATTCAAGGGGCATGTTATTGAAGTCAAAAAGGGCATTGTGTTCATCCCTTACAGACAGTGTTATGCTGTTTACATAATCACCAGACGAGACGTCACGCAAGATGTTCTGCTGTGTTGATTCATAGAAAACTTTCTCATATGGCTCACCTCGAAGATCAAATTTAGCCAAGACAGTCGAAGGCTTACCGTTGAACAGGTTCTGTTCTTTATCAACCAGATCGCAGTGGATAAAGTAAGTGCTTGGTGATGTTAATCCTTTGACGTATGTTACTAGAAACAATACAGCTCTTATGCCAAGTAAATTTGCCAGATTGTCACTAAACTTTACTTTACTTCCATTGTGAATGACCATCGAGCCGACTGGTGTATTTATAGTTGTTGATAATTGTAATTTTATTCTATGTTCGGTGGCTAAGGCGTTAAATTCTTTCGCTAGACTATCAATGGTGTAATGCCCTTGAAGTAATGTCACGTTTGGAGTTGATCCATTGGAGCCATTTATTGTTGTTGAAATAGTTGCATTTTCTTTCAAATTATGCCACGAGTTGTAAAATGAACAAGAGACAAGTCTTATGTAGCTCGGTTTCTGAAGCGGCTGGTCGAAGTAGATGGTGTGAGGGTTCGAAGGTGCGACGATTGTTAACACAACCATGATTGAATATATATATATTTAAATTTAAAATATATATATTCAATCATGTTTGGCAGACGCCCTGGCGGATTTAATCCTGGTTCAAATCTCGGTCTAGACATTGGCGGTCACGATTA
This sequence comes from Cladopsammia gracilis, assembly GCA_022457155.1. NCBI lineage: Eukaryota > Metazoa > Cnidaria > Anthozoa > Scleractinia > Dendrophylliidae > Cladopsammia > Cladopsammia gracilis. Next base: position 36,451 of record JAJGOT010000515.1, on the reverse strand, counting down.
CGGACCTCCGCCCCCGTTTTTTCCTCGTCCCCAAAATCCCCTCTATCCCCAACAGAGCAGGTATATTAGCAAAAAACAGCCAACACAACCCACAGTAAATCCGCAACTTGCTTGGCTGAGTTCTCCGGAGGCTGAAAAACTCTCTACAGCTGCCAAGGCTAAGGCTATCTCAGACTTCAAAAGGCGTTTCCCGCACGCTGATATGTCAAGATTTAAAACAGAAGTTTCTTTCGACGAAAAGCACAAAGCCTCAGCAGTAGTTCTTTTCTCAGAGGGGCATGGCTCCTGGGCTATGCCTTCAGACATACTGCACAAGAATTGGACACAAGCCCTGAAAGACGCCCTTGGCTTAGAGTATATTGGCGGTTTCCCTTATCAGTTAACGTTAAACCGAAACACACAAAAACCAATCCCTGCTGTTGATTTCTCCACCTCAATCGACAAAGACATGATGATTGGTTCTGTCTTGAACGACGAATCGCAAAAGATCTATGTCACACCAACTGATTATTTCACAACGAAATACAGAAACATTTTCAGAGACACACAGATTACGTTCAAAACCGCGAAATATGGGAGGAAGTGGCTCGGTGGTCCGCATATGAGTTTCTGGCCGCAACAACTGAACTTCGCCCTGTGGTGTGCAACAACCGGCTGCGGGATCTCACGTGACCTTCTGTTTGATAAGAACTCGACTCTCTCCCTAACCCCACAGCTCTGATCATTTTACAGGTTTCACGTCTATTTCACAACAAGACGAATACTCTACAAGCTGGGTGGGGAACAGAGCGTTAGTGCTTTGCCAGACGACCCAACATTCAACCAGAAAGACAACAAGTTCAACATCGACGCATACAAGAGGATTTGCCAAGAGTTCGGTGTAGACCCCAGTTCTGACTTTCGTTTCACATACGGCAAAAATCACGGGCTTGGCAATGTGTACATTTGGGTCGCATATGGTGGGCCCAGTTCTACTGATTACAACTATCCTGATCCCGATCTAGCCCTGTTTGATGACGAGCGCGTCACAGACAGAAAAGACCCAAACTATCGAGCAAACGGCATATACTTCGTTCGTAACGACCAGGGCGCTGTTAGTCAGTTCGAGCACTTTGTGCCGAATTATGCACAAGGGCTAACACAGCCAGGGCTCGCTCGTATGAATCAGTCAATCGAGGCCTTTGTGTATTGCATTCTGGGTGCACAAGCAAACACTCGCAGCAGCATTCTTGGGAGTGGAGGCCGGGCATTCGAAACGCAGAGAGTATTCCTCACACTCTTAGAGGACGCTATAAGACTAAACGACATATCTAAGAGCGTACAGCATTATCAGCAGGCCATCCAAGCAACGAAAGTGTGGCTAAACTTTGTAGTTGCCCCTGGGAGCTGGCTGATGCCGTCACGCATGGTTATCAACACAGAGAGCGTGGTGGGGTACAATAACAATCTTATGCAGGCAACGCAAGGGATGAAGCTTGGTGTTAACAATGATGTCAATCTTGCCACAAAAAAAGCCTCCCTTCGCCCCATGGACGGAGGGCCGACAAAGATTAATCCACCAAACAGCCACCCATCAAACCCGATTCACAAACAGGCGACACAGGCACAGGGCATAGCGCCAAAACCAAAGGTCACACCCACACCACAACCAGCCCCCACACCAACACCAGGCCCCACACCAGAACCAACGCAAGAGACTAAGATCGAGCCGCATCACGTAAACAAGGCGCTCATTGGTGTGGGTGCGCTTGCTTTAGCAGGCTTTCTTGCCTGGATGAGATAATTATCTCCTGCGCTTGGTGATCCTTTCAATCATAAAGCCTACAACGGCAAGGATCAGCAGCCAGGCGTGCTCGCCAAGGAAGGATATAACCTGGCCGGCTGTTTTGAAGATAAAGCTCACGATCGAACCGATCAAGCCTGGCAAGATGGAGGCAACCTTATTTCCTAGGGCTTTGAGCCCATTGCCAATAGCCTTGGTGCTGGCCTTTAAGCCATTCATTGCGGCAATCGTCACAGCGCCTATGACTAGACCTGCAGCCAGAACAACGGCCTGAAGGGTCCAGCCATATTTCTTGAAGATATTTTTGACCCGCTCTCGAAGAGGCAAGGCTTCTTCTCTTTCTTGAACTTGTGTTCTTAGTCTTCCCAGCTCTTCTTCTCGCTCAGCAACTCGGGCTTCTGCAGCTTCTCTGTCAGAGGGAGAAGTGTTCTCATCCTCTATCACGCGCCTGTCTTCCTCGTTTTGTCGTACAAGATCGGCCTCTTGTTCGTTTAACTCATCCAGCGGCTTGGTGGAGTTCAGTCTTGCTTCGACAGCATTTCTTTCCCTTATTTTCGCAGAAAGTTGTGTTCTGAGTTTGTCAACCTTTGCCTGCTCTTGGTCTCGTTGTTTTTGTTTTTTTTGAAGGGCGCCCAATTCTTTTATCTGGTTTTCAAGATCGCCTTGAAGATTTTTCTTTAGTTGTTTTAACCGATCTAGCTCGGTTTGACTCTCAACGTTTGAACCGTGTTCCTGCTCAATAGCGTCAATCCTAGCTTGAGTTTCTTCGAGTCTTCCCCTGAGATTTTGAACCTCATTTGCTACTTTTTGTTGTTCAACAGCAATTCTTTTCCCCTCCTTCAGTTGTTTTTCTGCCTCCTTCAATCTTTGTTCTTCTTCTCTTATTGATGCTCTGTCTTCAACGATGATCTCTTCAGCACTTGGACCAAGAGCCTCTTTAAACCTGTCTGTGAACGATTTAAGAAGTTCACCATCCTTCTTGAAAATGGGAGTTTCACCGCCTCTTACCCCAAAGGAAACGATTTTGTTTTGATTTTCACTTTTTTTGCCGAAATTAATTGGGCCTATTTTACGAAAATCAACTCTCGGACGTAGTTTTTTGATGCGATCCCTAGCTCTATCAACAAAATCTTCTGACAAGTCCCCAAGCAGAGGGGCTGTTTCAGGAGCGCCTGGTAAGCCGCTCTGTTCGCGAGGCAGTGTATGCATTTCAATCTGCTCTTCACCAGGAGGGTATGGAGTGGATGTGCCGCCCGGTTGAAAGGGGGTTGTTGTGTCAACTTCTTCTTCGTCGTCGTCATCATCGTGGTCTATATCCCAGTCAAGCCCGGTGTTTTCGTTCTCGCCAGGCATATCATATCCGCCTTCTGCCATGATTATATATATAAATATAAATTTATATATATATATACTCTGGCTATGGCCGTGCAACCAAACCTCCTCCCAACGAACGCAGAGAAGATTCTTGGTGCTATGAAAGCAGAGCGCACCGTAAAACGCATCACCTTTGAACGCACTTCAGCCAATCCCGGCGAGACCCTGTACGTTACGGTGCCCAAGCTCAACGAACATGAGGTTATCGTGTCGGGCTCGCTTGCCTTGCTCTTTAACATCGACCTTGCCGGCGGCCACGCAAACAACTATCTTTTTTTTTTCTTTTTTTTTTTTTTTTTTTTTTGCATCGAACAGAACTTTTATTTACAACACTTACAGCACTACTTACAAACTTACATGATTACCTTACTTACTTACTTACTTACAATTACATTTACTAACAAGCGTTACTTACTTTGCACTTACACTTAGTTACAGCTACTTACAGTTTCTTTACCTGGGAAATAGTCTTGATAAAAAAAAAACAGTTGCGCAATTACTGTCTTTTTTTATAAAACGCGTATTACATGCATTTAAAGCACTAACTAGAAGAAAAAAAAAGGGAAACTAGATTAAAGAGAGATATTTTTCTGGCCATTTTTTATAAAAATTTAACAGATCGTTATTTTTTGAGGCAATGTACTTTTCTGTCTGATAGTTAATTTTGATTTTTTGTTTGTAACCTTCAATGCACGGGTGTATATTCTTTTTTCTACAATCCCAGATATATAACTTACCGATTAATATTAAATAATTAAGTAAGGGACAAGGCGAGTTTATTATGCCTATGATGATTTCTTGAATGCTGAGAACTCTTAAATTTTTTGTTACCGTAAAATAATATCTTTCAAAGTGTTTCCAAAATGTATTCGAGAAAGAACAGTAAAAAAAGAGGTGGTCTAATGTTTCAGTTTCACTGTTACAGAAGGTACAGTTTTCGTGTACACTGTAACCAATTTTAAATAATTTCTTGTTTGTATAGAGGATTGAATTTAAAATTTTGTATTGAAAGGCTTTTACATAAGGTTCATATACAACGTTATGAGGAAGGGCGTAAGCAAGTTTTAATTCTTCCTCAGTTAAGTTAAAATTTTGTCTTAGTTTCGTAGCATTGTTTGGTAGCTGAGCTTTCCTGCTTATTATTAATGAATAGAAGTCTTTCGATTTCTTTTTTGAAATATCAAAAATAACGTTGTTACACTTAAAATAAGGAAGGCGCATATCGAACTTATTCTCAAGTGTTTTTAAGTTACACGGTATAGAGTGTCTAAGACCAATCCATGTGAGAAAATTGGCTTTTGGAATTTTTTTCCTCATTATTTCGAAAGCATTTATATTATTTAGATTTAGTAACAAATCATTGACAGTCCAAATTCCAGCGTTGTAATAAGTTTTGTAAAAAACAGGTTTTCCATCAATTCTAATGTCTTTATTGTTCCAGATTATAGAGAGCCAGTATTTCTCTTCAAAGAAAAGATCTCGAAATTCTGACCACCAAAGCAAAAGTTCTCTATAGAAAGTTGAGATTGTTGAAAGATCCTTTATCGAATAGTTGCACTCAAAGATTAATAAATCCCCAAGTTGTTTTAGAAGGTGTATAAAATAGAACTTCCATGTACTATCACTATTATTAAAAATTCTTTTCAGCCAAGCCAGTCTTAAGGCCTTGATCATACTTTCAATATCTATCATTTTTATACCACCTTCTTCGAGAGTGTTTATGGCCGAAAGCCTCGTCACTTTATCTTTTCCTTTCCATAAAAAGGTGAAAATTATATGATTAACTTGTCTAATAATGTCTGATGGAGTTGGTAATAATGAAGACACGTAGACTAATTTGGGGATGAGTAGAGATTTAATTATAGTAACTTTGCCATAAATAGATAGCCCTCTTGATGACCAAATGTTTGTAAGTTTCTTCATCTTATCTAGTTTATCTCGGAAATTTTTTTCATAGAGTAATAATTGGTCATATGTAAAAAATACACCCAAGGCTTTAATGGGTTCATTTGGCCAATTTATACCGAGTGGTTTTTCATCGTTATTCTTTTGAGACCCAATCCACATACCTTCCGTTTTTGAACTGTTGATTTCAAGTCCGCATAAATTTTTAAAATGATCTAGTTGTTGAAATAGAGCGTTTGCCGAGTCCAAATTTGAAAGGACCGCAGTAGTATCATCTGCATATTGTAAAATTTTTATTTCATTGTTGCCTATTTTAATTCCCTCGATTTTTGGATCTTTACGAATAGAAATTGCCAAGGTTTCAATGACTAGGAGAAAGAGGTACGGAGAGAGTGGGTCACCCTGTCTCACACCTCGCGCTAGGGTAAAAAAATCTGATGCTAAGCCATTATTTATAACGCAGCTCTCAATGTTGTGATAAAATGTTTTGACCCACTTAATTAAATCAGGCCCGAAGTTAAAAGCTTTAAGACAGTCAAAAAGATAGTGCCATTCTACAGTATCAAATGCTTTCTTAAAATCAATAAAAATCAAAATGCCCGGAATGTTTTCATTGTCTGTGAATTCCATGACGTCAAAAATCGATCTTACCGTTTCTCCGATGTAGCGATCTTTCACATAACCTGTTTGATTGTGATGGATAATGTTTGGCAAGACATTTTTAACCCTAACTGCAATTACTTTTGAAATGATTTTAGCATCAACATTAATTAGAGATATAGGTCTCCAATTTTCTATCAGTGTTCGATCTTTACCTTGTTTCTCAATTAAAGTGATGACTGCCTTTCTTTGCGAGCTGGACATTTCTCCATATTTAAAAGACTCTTGTACACATTCCATAAAGGATTCGCTAATTAAGTTCCAGCAGATTTTATAAAATTCTATTGGTAATCCGTCATTGCCAGGTGATTTGTTGTTTTGGAAGCTGTTTAAAACAGACTCTAATTCCACAAAAGATATTCCACCTTCGCATGATTGTTTTTGTTCTTCTGATAATGTTGGTATATTTAAATTGCTTAAGAACGGTTCACTGATTTTGATGTTGGTGTCATTGAATTGTGATTCATACAAACTGCGATAAAAGCGTTTCTGTTCTTCAAGTATTTTATAAGGATCAGTTGTAATGACTCCGCTTACGCATAATTTTCTAATATGCTTTTTAACGTTATTTCGTTTTTCTAAATTTAAAAATACTTTGAACTTCTTTCTCCGTGTTCATGCCAACGAGCTCTCGCGCGAATTATGATACCTTTCGTTTTTTCTTCGTAAAAATTTTCTAGGACTTCTTTCGCTTCATTTAAAAGGTTTTGATTAATGATAGAAGGAACTTCTTCGTATCTCTTTGTTGCTTCTTCATAAGTAGTTTGTAAGAGTTTCTCCCTAGCATTCCGTTCTTTTGCCTTTTGTTTGGAATAAAAAATTGCATGGTTTCTGATTTTATATTTCAACCAATCCCAGACGGAGCGTTTATCTGAAAGGTTATTTATGCCAGTTGTTTTCCATTCTGGAAAATTATTTTTTAGTTCATTCAGGTAATGTTTATCCTCAAGAAGAGATACATTCATTTTCCAGTAGCCAGGACCTTTGACACTTTGATGTGAGTCCTTTAAAACAAGGTCAATTGCTGCGTGATCTGTTTTTATCGCTGGAGTTATATCTGTTGATTCCACAAAATCATGCAAATTGTTTGATATTAACCAATAATCTAACCGGCAGAATACTTGTGGCGAGCTTTGGCTCCAGGTGTAACTTTTGGTCTGAGGATTTTTGATTCTCCAAATATCAACCAAATCAAGCTCATTTTGTAGACATTGGATGTTGTCTATTACGTTTTTCCTTGGTACCATTACACCACCTTTTTTGTCAAGCTTTGGATTTAGCGGGCAGTTAAAATCTCCACCACAAACAATATTTTCCTCGCAATCTAGATTTTCTGTTTGTAGTGTTTTATGTAGATTTTTGAAAAATTGGCAGGTCAGTTTGTCCTTGTTTGGGGCGTAAATATTAATTAAGACGTAAATTTTATCTTCTATTGTTACTTTAAGAATAATAAAACGCCCTGAGGGAGCTGACACCGTGTTTTGAATTATGCAATTAAAGCCGTTTCTAATTAACACTGTAACTCCACAAGAATTTGGACTTCCATGCGAATAAACAATTTTTCCACCCCACTCGTTTGTCCATTGTTTCTCTTGCTCTATTCGAGAATGTGTTTCTTGTTAAAATATGATGTCAGCTTTTCTTTTGCGACACCACGTGAATATAGTTCTTCTCTTTTGAAAATTACCAACACCCCTTGCCTTCGCCATCTAGCCATCTAGCAAGTATTTTGTTAATAGTTTTTTTCCTCATTGATCTGAATAGTTTGAACACTAAGAGTCGAAAACCAGAGTGATGTTTCGATTTTCTATACACACGACTTCCTGGTTTCTTTCTATATATACTGCATGTAATAAAAAATAATAATTTCCCGCACAGAGTTATAGGCAAACACAACACAAACACATAAGCATAATAAAAACACAGATAATTTATCGTTACCAGCAAGGTGTCTCTTTCGCCGTTCTCGGGATTATACAGAGTATTTCATAATGTTTCCATAATAGGGGAGCTTCTTGGTTTCTTTTCCACGGTAGATCTGCCCATCGATAATTAATTTATCGAAGTTAAAAAAGGCCTTTTTATGTTCCTGTTTCGCTTTCTTCAAGACTGGATACAGTGCCTTGTGTATATCGTCCACTTCTTTTGGATAATCATCGGAGATCCCTATGCCCGTTCCATGCAAATTCTTTAGAAAAGAGCGTACATGTTCTTTGTCTTGATAGTGGCTGAACTTTGCTATGATAGGTCTTGTGTTGCGTTGGGATTCGTCTTTAGGTTTTGCACTTGAGATTCGGTGCACTCTTTCAAAACGAATGCCTTTAACAGCATCTGAGGGAATTTGCATTTGATGTATGAAGACTTTTCTTACTACTTCTTCAGTTTTTTCTTCTGGTTCTTCTTTTATGTTATAGATTCGAATGTTTTCTCTCCTGGTATATGCTTCAAGCTTTATGTTTCTTCGCTTAAGAGCCTCAAGGTCAGCATCTATAAAATCTAAGTCGTCGCTATGTTCGTCCACAATCGCCGTTGTTTTCCCTACCTCCTTCTGAAGTTGCGCGATGTTTTCATGTGCAAACGTAAGTGACGTTTTCTCATCTTTGACTTCTTCTCGTAAATCAATAATCATACTCTTTAAAGACTGAATTTCTTTAAGTTCTGACAGAACTCTGTTTAGCTTCTCATCTAAAGCGTCAAGACGAGCATCTGTTGAACGGCTTTCATCTGTCATGGCCGCCACGTGTTCATCACTGTCGTCATCCGTAGGTGCGCTATTCTCTCTTAATCGTTTTCGTTCTTTACGGTCGGCGGATGATTTGTCTTCTTTATCGTTCCCCATAGAGATATTGTTCCCACGAGCGGCGAAAGGCTAGAAATTTAGATGAACATTTCTCAAAGAGACGGACGCTATCAAAACGCGTCCGCCTTCAAAGAGTCACACTGCGCAAGTCCACGCAAACAACTATCTTGTACAAAATGTCTCCAGAGCACTAGTTGACAGGCTTGTTGTGAAGTTTGCCGCCACCACTGTCCAGGACACCGTTGGGTACAATATTTACAAAATCTTTGAGGACCTATTCCTCTCTGTTGACAAGAGAGATAACATGCTCCCCGAGGGCATCCAGAGTGTAGACTTGAGCAAGATTCGCTCTAGTGCCGGCGACAAGAAGACCTCTGGCGTGGATGCGGAAAACAAGCTGGAGACCATTTACAAAAACAAATACCGCATCAACCTTGACCACCAGATTATAACAGACCACGGCGTCATGTACCCACAGGCACTCTACAACGATTTGACATTCGAGATAACGCTTGCCCAGGCTTCTCAAGTTGTCAGGGGTTCGGATACAAGCAAGCTTGTCTACAAGTTGACAAATATCCAGCTTGAGTACGAGACAATCCGAAGTGAGAAGCTGGCTGACGAGGCAGCAAGTGTATACTCTAGCGGAAAAGAGTTTGCCTACGACCATATCATGCGAGAGGAAGTGGTCCCCTTCTCGAAGGGTTCAGACGCTCGGCTGAATCTCAGGGTGAACCCGCAGCGCAGGTCACTGAAAGCCATACTTCTGCTATTCATCGAACCCTACACGGCAAAAGCCAGGGACTCAGAAAAATACTTTAACCCAGACATAACCAAAGTTAATGTCACCATAAACGGCTCCCCCAACAGGATTTACAACGAAGGCATCAACGGGACCGACATGTGGAGGGAAGTCAGTCGCCTCTTCAAAAAGAGGGGTGATGGCAGGCCAAACATGAATCTGACTAAATATCTCACGGGCAACAAGTTCGGCCTCCTTATCGACCTTAGATCAATGGCTGATACAACCCTACATGGCAACGGCCAACGCCTCATCAACACAAAGGACGGCGTACATCTTGAGCTCGAAAGGACAACCTCCGGCTCGGGAAACGTGCACTGCCACATCTACACCATCAGCGACTCACAGATGAACATCATGGACAGGCAGCTGCAGGCGGTTCAGTACTAAACACATATATATATATATATGTATATAGATGGACCCACGAAAGCTGCCATTCAATGCACTAATTATCGGGCCAACTAATTCTGGCAAAACACAATATCTTCTGAATCAACTGCGTGGCCCCTTCAGGGGCAAGTTTGACTATATTGTTCTCTTCTGTCCAACATTTGTCCACAACAAGACCTACGACGGTTTCGTGGACAAGGAGCCACGCATTTTCGTGATAGACTGTCAGCAGCATGAGATTGAAACATGGTTAACTTTAGCTAGTTATTTCTTCGACAAGACAAACACGCTCTTTGTGCTCGATGACTGTGCTGCTTCGAAGGATGTGAAAGGTCGCACGAGTCAACTTGTGAAACTAGGGTTCAGTGCTCGCCACAGCGGCTTGTCAGTGTGGGTGCTAACCCAACAGTTAACCAGCATTGCGAAACCCTTTAGGGAAAACGTTGCATCGATTGTGCTTTTTTACACCACATCAAGCAAAACAACGAAGGCCATCTTTGATGACTATGCCGGGGAGCTTGAACAACAAGAGTACAAAGAGTTGATTGCAAAATTAAAGGGGCACAAGTTTTCTCATCTAGTCTTCTCTCTGCGACATCCCTATGGGGTTGAAGTGAAAATGTGAAAACACATATATACGCTGAACCATGAACACCTCAACCAGTATCCACAAGCTCACGGTCTATTCACAGCTTCTGGGTGAATTACAGAGTCATGCGGAGGAGATGCAAATACAGATAATCAAAACCGCTGGCGAGGACGATCTGCGCCTCATGCTTATTAGTCGATATCCTTTGAAAGTCACTGTGTGCCCAGCCACCATGACGGGGCTTATACGTGAGGTTGAAAGTCTTTTGCCTGACATCAAGAGAATAATTGAAAAATAAATACATAATAATATACGCAATGGCAACAAACCTCCAAGAAGACATGGCCGCATTTGATAATGAAATCATGCAGCTGCTAGAGGCAACCCCTGATAGCTCCTTGCCATCAGCGATTCCTGAAGTCTTAACAGGTCCAGACACTCCAGCTCAACGCGAGAAACTGGCAGTCCTTGTTTCAACCGGCAAATCAAAAGAGGCCATCGGTGCCCAGCTCACACACGAGCAGGTGAAACGCCTGACAGATAAACAGGTTGAAAAGTACTACAAAAGGTATGAAGCCTATGTCGGTAACAAGACGACCGAGTCTCTGATTGACAGCGTTATAATGTTCGCAACCAAAGGCGCCGGCATGGTTGTTAAGATTGACGATGTGGAGGCCCTGCAGAAAGAACTCAAAAATGACTACATGATTAACCAGGAACTTTCATCTCTTGCTGGAAACCTTGCACTGCGTTGTGGGCGCTTCTTGGCCTTGGCCAATGCTGTTTTGATCACTACAAAACACATCGACTTCAAAAAGGAGCCAGAAGAGTTGCCACCTGTACACCCAAGCAGAGACGGTGAAGGTTATCCACTCGAGGGTTTTGATGAAGTTGACACATGTTTTGATGAAGTTTTTGACACATAATCTGACAGGAACCTGGCAGGAACCTGACAGAAACCTGGCAGAAACCACGAAGGTTTGAAAAAAAAATATACATATATACACATGATGGCTCAACCCCTCGAGAGGGTACCTGAAGAAACAGTCGCGCCCACAAACAACACGCACGTTACCTCTGATACCCCAAAGACTGCTCCAGCCAACAACCCTGGGCGTGTTGCTTCTGGCAAAAGGCTTGCTGAGCGCAACCGCCTGGCAAGAGAGGCAAAAAAACAAGCACAATCACAATCACAAGGTTCTAAAGTAACAAACGAACCTACCCCAAACTCGACAAATGAAGAGGCTAGCAGCAACACAACATTTCTCATTCTTGGTGTTGCCGGGGTAATTATATCCGCTTGGGGCGTCTATTACCAACGTGAGGCCATTATGAATACACTTAGGCGCAAAGCCCCGACCCCTGCGCCTGCGCCGGCAGTGGTGAATGAAGTTCAAACTCCCCCACAACCGAGACGAAGAATTCGCGAGATGGAGTAAAAAAATCTTATATATACACCATGTCTCATAATGGGATCATCAACTTCCTCGGCTGGGCCACCTTCACTTATCTTTGGCTTGAAAATAACCTCACCTTTTTCGAAGCAATTCTCAACTCTATCAGAGAGTATAAGAATAACATAAGAGAACAGGCCATCGCCGAGTACGAAGATGAGAGTGAAGATGAGAGTGAGGAAATATAAAAATAAACATATATATATATATATATATATATATATATATATATATATATATATATATACACCATGTCTGACAACAAGCTCGTGAAAGCTGTTCTTGATGCGGCCACAATAACTGGCCTTGTCGCAAGTATTGGCTGGGTTGGCAAAAAGGTCGTCAAGGAAAATCTCACAGCCGACCCCAGCTCGAGTCTCATGAACTACGTGAAGTTCACTGCCGCCATGGCTGGGAGCATAGCTCTCAAGAAATATCTCGAGGACCAGAAGATCCTCCCTGCCTCAATGTAAATCATATATATATAGCAATGGCCTCAATCGCTATTATGGTTGGTGGAGCAATTTTGAATGCCGCTGCTTTCACTGGAGGCAACTATCTCGCAAAATATCTTTCCGGCGACAGTGGGAAAGCCGCTCTGGATGAGAAGATCAGACACGACAAGGCGTTAGAGGCCTATCAAGCGGCCTACGCTAAATATAAGAAAGACCGCACAAAGCTCCTCGACTGGATTGCCAGCAATGATCGGATCAAAGATCAAGCGAAACACAACTTTCAAGACACTGACCAAGCTCTAGTGCTCTACAACCAAACACATCGGGAGCAGCAAATAACACTCCCCAAAGAGCCCGAGTTCTCTGACTTCTATAAACCAGGCCCACAGCAGAAACAAGGCGAACTCTTGTTTATCGGCACTGGCGCGCTCGCCCTTGGATATGCAGCGTTTCGCTTTCTGTAAACACATATGTATATGGAGGCGAAACTCTCAAAGGTCTATTACGGCCCCAAAGGCTATTGGAAAGGACTTGCCGCTGTCAAAAAGCTAGCTGCAGCAACCAAGGTATCTGAAGAGGCGGCAAAGAAATGGCTCGTAAAACAAGCTCTTTGGCAAGTATATCTCCCCGCACCACGCCATATCCCTCGCCCTAAGTTTGATGTTCAAACGCCTAATGCGGTGCATCAAGCAGATCTACTTTTTTTGCCACACGACAAACTGCCTCATGGGAGGAAAATTTACAAATATGCTTTGACAGTTGTTGATGTGGCTAGCCGTTACAAAGCAGCAGAGCCCTTGACTTCGAAAGAGTCTGATGAAGTTTCGAAGGCGCTTACACGTATTTATAGACGCGGGCCTTTGAAATGGCCACAACTGTTGCAAGTCGATCCGGGAACAGAGTTTATGGGAGCTGTGACTAAAGAGACTGGGGCCCATAAAACAACCATTCGTCGTGGACGCGTTGATATCCACAGAGACCAAGGGATTGTTGAAAGATTCAACAGAACCCTGGCTGAACGATTATTTGGTTACCAGTACGCAGTTGAAATGAATCTGCCCTCTGGCCGGTCGACCGCTTGGGTTAAAAGATTGCCAGATGTTATCTCAGCTTTGAACAATGAAGTAACCAGATTAACTGGCAAGAAGCCTGCACAAGCAATCAAAGAGAAGGCAACCTCGGCCAAGCCCGCGACCCCATATGCTAGACCTGTGGGCTTCTACGAAAAGAAGCTCCCTCATGGAGTCCACGTGAGATATTTGTATCAGCCTGGCGAACTTGAGGGCGGTAGTCGACGGGCAACTGATCCAATCTGGTCTTTGAAAGTCTACAACATCGAGAAGGCTGTCACCAAGCCAGATGCTCCTGTCGTGTATTATCTGTATGACGGACCCAAGCGCGGGTTTGTGCGCGAAGAGTTGATGGTTGTGCCGCCGGGTACTCAGTTGCCACCCACTGGGTTATGAAACTCGATTGGCTCTGTGTGAATGCCGTCGGGCAACACCCAACGCTTGTCGTAGTAGGCGCTGAGACCTAGCTTGCGCTGTTCGTACGTGTACATGGCCCCGTTGTGCATTCGAAAGCCTCTGTTTGTTGCCATGTCCTTGTAGCCTTCAAGGGCCCGCTCGTATCTTTCCCACCGAAGCTCATTTTGCCCCTTGTTGACGCCCTTGGAGGACATCTTGGCTTCGCCGCTTTCCTCGTCTTCTACGTAATAGCACTTGCTGCATAGAGCGATGGCTCGAGTGCCTTCCTTTTCAAGCTTGAACAAACCGGGTTCTCTGCTGCTCCACTTGTCCCAGGAGAGCCAGTTCTTTTTCTCCCTTTCGAACTGGGTGCGAAGTTCTGGTCGAACTGCTTCTTCGAGAGTGTCGTATGAAAGGGCGAAGTACATGCTGTCCGTGTCCATCTGGATAAGCTCGAAGTCACGCCTGTCGAGATAGTAATCGAGGAACTCGTAGTAGAACTGCAGCATGCGCAACTTAGCAAGTTGATAGACAACGATGCCGACTTGAAAGGGCCGGTTTATGGTGACCTTGTTTTTGCGTAACTCGATCTTGTATGATCCCCCGATCTCCTCGAGATCTTCGAACCAGGCTGAGCGCAGGTGTTTGTCGACAGTGTCTTCGTCGTTGGTGTACACAACTCTTGTCTGTCGCTCAACAGCTTCGATGAACTTGCCGTAAGCAGCGTTGCCCAAAAGCTTGTACACTTCTGCGAGCAAGGCTTTTTCCTTATCAGCGTCGCCTTTCCTTCGTGCATTGGCAACCTCATGGACGAACCAGTCGAAGATCTTGATGGGTGTATAGTCGATCGTGCGGTAGACAGCGGTTATGTGGAGTCCGTGGTTGTAAAGCCACTCTAGCACTGGGGCGTAAAGCAGAATCTTTTTTGCTTGAAGCACGCCTAGCAGCTTCTTTTGCCCGGGCAAGTGGGTTCTGTTGCTTTTAGCAAGGTAATCCTTCATGTGCTGAGGGACGCCCTCTTCGCCCACGCTGCGGTTTACAAAGAGCGGAGGAAACTCTTCGAAGTGCTCCCACAAGTCCTGAGGGACTTCGATATCGACCTCGGCAAAGCCGAACCACTGCTTCGTAATCAACTTGAGCCAGAAGTCTCTTGCAGCCTCTACTGGATCTTCGTAATGGACGACTTTCTCTTTACCACAGGGCATTTCCTGCAACATGGTGCTAGGGTAAAGGGAGTTCGCATCGAAGCCTAGAATACGCTTGACGATACGAGCTAAGTCATATTTGTGTGAGCGGATGCGGGTTTCACCACGCACGTGTTTACGTGTGAACACCAAGCTAGGGCCACCAACAACAGCCTCTTTCAGCATTGCATAGGCTTCGGCACTTGGGGCGAATAGTTGGGGTCGGTTACGGCCTCTCAGGGTTCCTCTCAGGATGTATTGCATCGAAACCCCAGGCAACGAAACAGCGTCTTTGAAAATGTCAACCCCGAGCTTGGTGTAAAACGCTTTCATTTTCTCGAGGGTTTCAAGAAAGGGAGTAACATCGAGGTTGTTGTAATACTCCAGCCAGTCTCCGAAGGTCTTCATGCCGCGCTCTTTGAAAACCCGCTCGCGTTGTTTGTACTCCTCTGGAGAAAGAACAAAGGAGTTTCGAAGTTGTGAATACCAGCACCAGTATGGCGGAAGCCCCTTGTAGTCAAGTTTGTCAGCGCTGTCAAACCATTCGTATGGGAGCCAGGACTTTGTCTGTTTCGCCCCATACGTCTTTACCCATTTGTCGTAATTGATGCCTGGGGACAGATAGTTTGTGACGTCGAGGAACTTGAAGGAGGGCGTGTTGATGAACATGATTTGTCTCTGTTTCTCCCCTGCAAAGACGCCGTGTTCTTGTCCGAGATAAGAAACAAAGTGTTTTCTGATAAGGTGCAGATCGTATCGGCCTGAATTGAAGCCGACAACTGGGACCTGGTCACACCATTGCTTGATGAGTTTTTGTTGATCTTCCGTTAACCCCTCAAGATCCTGCGGCATGTATTTTTGAGCTATATCATCTCGGATCGCGTTGCCACGGCGCTCCAGAGATTGATAAAACAGTCGGATAAGCTCTTGGGGATCTTTAGAGCAAATGTACTCTGGCTCAGGCTCCAACGTGTCTGCAATGGAGACTGAGATAGGCACGTGCTCGCTTTCGTAAGAGAGATCCCTGGTCGGCTGACTTGCCTTGGTCTTGTCTTGATAGGCTTCAAAGTCGTAGACGATAGCGTGTGGATATGTTTCGTTTCTTTTAGGAGGGATTCGATCGTGCCACCAGGGTCGGGGCATCTCGTGCTCCCACCTTTCAACCAAGTTGTAGCCAAGTGTCGTGAAGATCTGATTGATATGCACAGTTCTTACGAAGGCTTGCTCCCTTGTGATTGTGTTGCCTTGACGGTCAGTCGTGATCACTTCGTTTCTTTGTTCAGGTGCAGGAAAGCACTCTCGACAACCGTGCCAGTGGCAGCCGTGATACTGAAACACAGTTTTGCTTTCTGGGTGATAGCCATCAACTTTGTAGCGCCAAATGGAGCGCTCGCCTCCATGGCCACATCTGTGGTGGTGGATGTGGATGCCCCGCTGTCGAGCCTCATACTCTAGCCAGCAAGTTGCCCGAATGCCGAAACTGCCTTCTGGATAAAACGCCTTTTTCAAAAGCTGACTCAGGAGCAAGGATCTGATTTCCCGGACAGGCAATATTAGTTTGCCCGCGAGTGCACGTCTTGGCGTGGCGCGCTAGGTTACAGGCTTTTGTGAACCTTGCCAAACAATCGCCACAAGTGTAGTTGTTTGTGACTTTGTTTATGTCAGTAATTAAGAAGGCATGAGCGTTGTAGATACCGATAGTCATCGTAGGGGTGCCGACTTTGTCGTAGCGCGAAGGTGTGTAACTCAAAACAAAGTTGCCGTCATCTGTAACAGTGTAAGCGGCAATCCCTTGTCTAAAGTGCCTTTCAAGCAAGTGAAACTTTTGTAAAGTAACAACATTGCCATTAGGGCGACCTCTACGGTGAAGAGCAAAGAAGCTTTGCGCTAATGCCCTGGCTCTGCGAGTACTCCTGTCTATACGGGTACCTTGATGAACAGCCAAACACCGAAAGAGGCAAAGATCGTCGTTGTAGATGTCAAGAGAGATGACTTCTCTTTTGTTACGAAGCCAGTCGGGCAACTCGCCAAGACCGATTTGCAAAGGTTGTCGATCTAAAATCGCTTTGGCCTCAACAAAGACAGTGCTTTCGAAAACCCATTTCGTATCAGGTCTGTTGATTTTTTCACCTTGAAGACGAAGCTCTTCTTGTTGTTGCAACCATCGTTTCGTTTGCGATAGTTTAGAAAACCAAGGGCTGCTGGTGTTTGTATAGTAAACAATGGATTCACCAGTTTCGATGTTTCGCAGCTTGTAGGCCCAGGTAAGTTTGACTTTATGCCTTCTGCGAACAGCTTGTTTGATTCTGTTCATCATTTGGGGTACAAGAGGTCTTGTTAGACCCTGAGTAAAGCGCCAGTTTATGGTTCTCTGTCTTCGTCCCGGTCTGCCTTGTTCACCCTGTTCACCGCGATCATATAGTTCAACAATCCGACTAGGCATCAAAAAGTCACCCATACGCTCTCGATCTAAAGGGTCAAACCCTGCGAGGTTCTCGTTGCGAGGAACCTTCAAAAGGGGTTTTCTTTCTTGAGAATCGAGCCAAGCGATAAGCTCGCGCTGAGGGATATTATCGAAAACGTCACGCTCGTTGTTCATGGGTCTCGCCATATATATATATAGGTTTTAGATACACAGGGGACCCCTTTGTTCAATTGGTAATAACCGGCCCCCAGGGTGAATGCATGAGCCCTGGGGCCCCGGTAACTCGGGCGTTTGGAGGCTTATTTTGGGCCTTCAGAAAAAATGGTGTTTGACTGACTCCTTATATACTACTGAGTGTAGGCTAATTTCTAATCCCCGGGATTCGAACGTGAGCAAATGCCCGACTTACGCCCGGGGGGAGGAGAATGGGCACTGCTGGAATGACTGATACATAAACCGAGCAAAAAACGAAACATCTTGAATGACCCACAATCATAGGAACTACTGTTCGGCCGAGTAGTTTAATCGTGTTATTGTTATATAAGAGACACGTGACGGGAGGGAAACGAAAAAAAGCCTCCCCCGCGTGTCTCGTACTGCGCGCTCGCGCGCCAAAACCCGCTTGAGCACCCCCCAAAGCGCCTGTTGTGCAGGCTACAGTCATTTGATCGAAGACTCATTACTGTGCGATGGTTTGGTGGAAGACGCAAGATCGGGGTCCGGGGTCTGTGGAAAATACAGGGTTGCGAGTTTCACTAGCTATAGGTGGTCTGTTTATAAACCTGGGTCACCTGTGGTTAAGCATTAAGACATATGGCAAAAATATTTGAATATCCCTCGAGGGTAGATTTTTTTTATAAAAAAGTTATATAAAGTTTTGCTCAAAACTAAAAGACAGTGACAACGTTGGAGATTTAGAGATGATATGTTTCAAAAGACAAACGCAATTACTTCAGGTTATCAATAAAGAGCGTGGCTACTTCAGTTGAAAATAATTGATGTTTTAGACTTACACACAGTCGCTCTCCAACAAAACGGAGCCTCGGAATGTTCCGTAAGCTTAAATTTACGTCCATGGAATCATGGAATCGATCTATCGAAGACTCGTTCGGGGGAAGTTTCAGTCAGATCGCTCAGATGCCTTTTCTCTTGTATTTAGTTATCTGTGAATTTTTCACGTCAAAGTTGCAGGGTAAAACGTCTGAACACAAGCCATCTATGTAGCATAAAACTATTGTAATGATTTATCATTTTCACGAAGCAGGCTGCTAAAACTAACTTGTGATCGGGAATTTTTCTTCCTCGGCTGTATTGTTATAATTGTTGTTGTCCAGCCAGTAAATTCAACTGAAAATTGGAATCAGAAATTTGCCCAAATGTATGTCTTAAGTAGAACATTAATTGAAGTTTTTTCGTAACTTTAATGAGACCAGTTGGTAAATTACAATAGTGATTAAAACATACCACTACTTTGTTAAACTCTTAAGGTTAAACTAGCTCGAGCTCGTTAGCTAAGGAAATGAGTATCAAACAACAATGCGAAAGATAAACGGCATACCAAACCAAAATATCGAAGCACGAATGAATTGCTTTAGCAGGGACATGCTCAGCCTGTTTGCAAAGGGGGATAGATGTCATCTCGTCCGAAATCGAAATCAGTCACTCAAGACCATGCAGTTACACAGGCATGTGCATGCTACGTTCAGGAAGGAAACATTTCTTGATGTGAAATGTCAACTCATGACGTAAAATAGCACCGACTTTTTCGTTTCTCGTTTTCACATTGAAACAGTGTGCTCCTTTCTTTATTTTTTTGAAGGATTTTGTTCTCAATTCTTATTAATGCCGAGAAAACAGGTGTTCCGGAACCTCTGAAACCCTTCTCTGGATACGTCCCTGACTAGAGATGAGTAATATTCAATTACTTTTATTTAAATTGTGGAGACACGGTGGTCTAGTGGTTGGCAACATGACGGTCGGTGGTTCGAGAATGTTCTCTGCCGTCGTGTTGTTCCCTTAGACAGGAAACTTTGCTCCACGTTGTCTCTTTCCACCCAGGTTTATAAATGGGTACCGGCGACATAATGCTGGGAGGTAACGTTGCGATGGAATAGCATCTCATCCAGGAGGGGGAATAATACTCTCAGTCGCTTCATGCTACAGAAACCGGGTAAAGCCCCGGCAGTTATCAGCCATTAGGCTTGTGAAGACTTACCCGCCCCACCCTCCCCCCCCCTCCCCAATTCAATTAATCAAACTTTCTTTTAGATTTTATGCCTTTAAAGTGCTACTTGCCATGATGTTAGAGTGATTTTCGTAAGACCGTGAAACAGTATCTCGCAATTAATCAAAATTAGCCAACATTAGCTAAAACTAAACAAAAGAAAACAATGGAATTAGTGTCTAATAGTGTCTACTAACTTAGTAACTGTTTCACGGTCTTACGAAAATCACTCTAAAGACTCTTTAGTCGTTTACTTCCACAATGTACGAGCCATGAAACTCGGGTGCTGTGGGTATTTAGTTTCAATCTCTTAGTTAAAGTTATCACGAACAAACCATTTTGCCTGGTTAAAGACCTTGACCAAGGCCTTAAACTTATTGCGTAATAGGCACCACACCCCTCAACAACATCGCGTCGCCTGTTCAAAAATGTAAACTTTATTCGTAATTTATTGAACACAGCATTAAGAAATGGAAAAATTTAATATGCTCCTCAGCGTTATTTGATTAAAAACAGTATAATACACAGTAAGGTAATTTTTTTACATGAGGGCATTTGACATAATAACTTGATAAGTGCAAAACACTTTCGAACTGAATAACGATCTTGAATATTCGCTATTGTGTCATATATTGTTGTCTCGCTTTTAGAAGGAGACACAACCAGCGTTAATAAACGATGCATTAAATATCTCATTTAAAATAAGGTGATTCAAAGTACAAAAAATATACATATAAGGTACAAAATTACGAAACGTTTAAAGGGGTACTGTCATGCTTGTTTCATACAAAACTGATACTTTTTAAAACTGATTCCTTACGTTTCCAGCCAGCGCGAATTAATTACACATTCAAAAACTCATTAATAATTTATAAGCCCATTACCCAATCAAATGGTAGATAATACATCACGTGCAGTGACTTTATATCGATAAACCTCATCCTTATTAGTATGCGGTTTTTTATCAGACATAAAGACACTGCACGTGACTTATAAATATTAATTAATTATCAATACAGAAACTGGCACAACAAATGGTGGGAACATATTTAATGTTCTTTCAACAAATTTCACACACAGTAAATTTACTTTTGCACCCAATTAATAGTACAGTTGTGAAATACACATCTGGAAAAAATCTCTATTCCATGATTTTAAAATGACCGTGATATTTATATTAAGATCACACGTAATCTTTATATAAAGATTACTGATGTGGGTAGTAATTGTTCAGGATTCTTAGTGCAACAAATGGTGACTTTAATATTTTTGTGCAGTACTGTTTTACGAAATCTGGTCTTTCGCCATTCTATTTAGAATCTTCTCAACAAAATAAACAACCAACAGTTTAACAAGTGAGCCGTTATTTGAATGACACCAGCGCCCTCGTGTAAATTGCCAGGTAAGCGACTGGTTCGTAGATGCAAGCTTCTTATTTCTACTCGTTCTCTACCTCTGAAAAAAAAAATTGTCAGCCATTTTATCTACCGTACCTGACAACTTTAGTATAGCATTTTTCAGTAGATGTTTTCCCTCAGAACTATAAAATCCCAAAACTTTCGACAGGAGCCGGGAAGCAATGGTCACTTCGTCGAAGACGTGGCACATGTGTTGTATGCTAATCAGTCTAGTCTACTTGTTTTTCTCGTATGCTAATTTCCTCTTTGCACAAAAGCGCAATGGTTTTAATTCCGAAGGGACACGCTTTTGAAAGAATGTTTTTGAAGCCGTTCAAAAAACTCGCAGCACGTGTATTATCAGGTGTAAAAACTCTCGGCTTCGCCTCGAGTTTTTAAACCTGATAATACACTACTGCTCGTTTTTTAAACATTACATGAAACCCTTTGAACAAAGGATCAGTGCATTTCGCGCTTACGTGAAGCTAATAGTTTATCTAGGTACGGGCCAACAATAAATGCGCCTCAGTACTCGTAACTGCAATCCGACCTCGAAATTAACGAATCCGTCACGTATTTGCAACGTTTAATGTAGAATTGGCTTGAATTATATGTTGTAGTTGTTATTATAGTATTTTGACTATTTTAAATATGTTTTGCCGAGCAATGGAAAGATTTGCGCAATCATTTCGTATTACACTTTCTCTAATACACAATGTACATGAACAGGAACATACAAGAAGACTCAACAGCCAATGAGGGCGCACGAACACAAAACCGGTGGATCAAACAAGTCTTGCAACTCTGGTGATTTAGTGTTTTATGTATCACGTAGTGAACTGTTCAATGTATGAGCAGATGCCTTCTTCAAAGAAAAATTCCTATTTGTCAGCCACACAATAGACTTGGTGACTACCTGCAACTTAAAAACAAAAGACGTTTTTGTTGGTGGGGGTGGGTTTATTAACATGTAAAAATCATATACGTATTTTAAAAAATACTACATTTATCATCAATGACGACTTATACGGCCATCCCTAACTCGGAACCCTATATGTCATAGGACACTCGCGTTCAATGTCTAACGCCTACTTAGCCAGGGTCTTTTGGACCGTTATACGGTACATTTCTAGAGAGAATGGACCGATGTTTAAAACGAGATCTAAATCTTAGTCAACGTCTTTCTATAGTTTACTCCCCCTTTAAAGCGAGAATAACCGTTGGTTAACATTTTGACCTCGGGCGATAATTATTGTTATTATTATTTTTAGTAGTAGTAGTAGTAATAGTAGTAGTAGAAGAAGAAGAAGAAGTAGCAGCAGCAGTAGTAGTAGTAGTAGCAGCAGCAGCAGCAGCAGCAGCAGCAGCAGTAGTAGTAGTAGTAGTAGTAGTAGTAGTAGTAGTAGTAGTAGTAGTAGTAGTAGTAGTAGTAGTAGTAGTAGTAGTAGTAGAAGAAGTAATATATCAAACACCAGCACTAGGAACATGGTTCATCAGATATCCAACTTCAAGGTGTTTGGATATGTGATGAAACACTCTTTCGAGTGTTTGATATAGCTTCTCAAACTAATCGTTAAATGCGGAGAAAACGAAGGAATAAATTCGCCAAAAGACAGGATATCAAAACCTCTTTCATGGTAGTGATTTCATTTGTGTACTCGTTATGAATTACTAATGACTTTGAGAAGTAATGGTAAATGGACTGAGTGGAGTATAATTTAGGGAGTAATTGGTCGAATAATTTGAAATGGCGCGAGGACGAATTGAAATTACGATCACGATTACCCCTGAATTATAAGACACGAAATTCAAATACTAATTAATCGCACCATTAACAAAATTCGATATTAAAATGTCTATGTGGACTTTTTGTACTCAAAACGTCAAGAATAGTTTCTATCAGTTTCAAACAAGGAGAGAAACAGCAAGAAAAGAACCCATTTAAGTGCACTTGATTGTTGCGCACGTAACGTAGGTGTTCAATTGTAGCTAACCAATTTAAAATGTTGTAAAAGCTGTAATTGGACACCCAGGTGACCACGCGCCAATTACGTAAGAAATAGGCGCGCGGATGACCAATCGCAGTCAAGAATGTTAATGCTACAATTATTATTACTATTATTAAACACTTCTCTAAGTATTTATACACCCAGCAGTATTAAAAAAATTTCTACTAACCTTAACTTATGAAAATCAAATGCCACGTTATCGCCAATCAGCATAAATGGCGCCCATTGTCGCACTTTAGAAAAGCCGTTACTTCTCATCCACTTCATGGCCTGGTAAAGAGATTCACTGACACTTTCCCCTCGAACAAGGTGCTCGTAAAAACGAATCATAAAATGCTTTGTTGCAAGGTCTTCTATGGCCCACAGCGCCACCAACACTGAGCGTGCACCGGATCCTAAGAACGCGCGGGCGATTCCAACAACTCCCTCGGCTCTTATATGCCCACGTGCACTGTGACAACAACTAAGAACTACCAGTTTGGCTTGCAGTCGAACTTGTGAAATATCTGTCATTGTCAATAAGTAGTCTTCTTCTCGTGGAAGCCTGCTATTAGTGGGTCTTTGAGGGGAAAGAACAATTTCTCCTCTTTCGGCATTACCATGAGCGGCGAAATGTATCAGACTCACCGAATGAATCCTTTCAAGCACCCCCTGCTTTGTTGCTTCCTTTCCTAGCAAAGGCTGAACTCCGAGTAATCCTCCAATCATGTCTGCTTCCTCTCTTGCACGAGGCAATCTTGATGGTCTCTCACAGCGTCCTTTGTAAAGCACATCACCAACATCAGGATCTCCCACTATTAGTGCGCCAGTCTGACTGTGATAGTCTGCTGGACTGTCCTGTATGAGCTTGAGAGTCGTCAAAGAAGGAACAATGCGGATCCTGAAATTCTCTGATAAAAACTTTCCCCTTTCATCCTCTAACGCTGCGAATGGGACTTTGTAAAAAGAACGATCAGGAACAACAATTATTTCTGTTTCATCAAGTAGGTCAGCCACAGGAGCGATGATCATTTTGTAACACTCAGCAAGAGTAGGATCGGGTTGCTGGTTCTCGTTTTTCTCGTCTTTCTCTTCTTCCACCAGGCGTAAAGCTTCGACGGTATCTTCCTGAGATGATTTACACGTTGGGTGGGTAACATTTGAAGAAAACCATGATCGATCTTCGCATTGCCGTCGAGGTGCAAAATGAAACTTTCTCCAGATTTCGGTTCCAAAAACTTCCTCTACCTGCATATGCTTTCCCTTGTTAACAAAACAGTCATTAACGTTTCTTTGCCGAAAAAGTATAGGTTTGTCCGCTTTAACAATCCACAAAAATATAGCATCTGCATTATATGAAATGTATAGGCAAGAACAGTTACTTTCTTTGTCCATAATCCTTTCAATACCAACCCATGTCTGTGAATTGACTGATATTTCTTTTTCCAAAGAGTACTGACCTGACATTAGGTCTGCTAGGGCCCTGGCTCGTCCAAGTTCTACAGTGTAAAGAGCTTCATTAGGCTTGCCAGTTAAAAAGAACAATGCAGTTAGATTTCGGTAGTAATTAACGTGCTCGTCAAACAACGATATCTTGAATTCGTCATTATCTCTCAGAAAACAGCGCATCTCCTCACTTTTATGAATGCTGTCAAAGAGACGAGATTTCGCTTCATGCATGTTTCCTTGCAACATCATTACTAATCCAAGCATAGCGTGGTTTGCTGCTTCACCACGAATGTTTCCAATCTCTTTGTGCAATAAGAGTGCTTTTTCGATAAATTCTGTAGCCTTGGCATATTCACCGAGATAAAGAAACATCGTTCCTAGGTTTGCATAACACGAAGCTTCTCCATTTATGTCGCCAATTTCTTTAAAGATCGCAAGCGCTTTTTCGAGAAGTTCTTTAGCCTTGGTATATTCACCGAGAGACCGAAACATTGTTCCTAGGTTTGCATAACACGAGGCTTCTCCATTTATGTTGCCAATTTCTTTTGTGATGGCAAGTGCTTTTTCGAGATGTTCTTCAGCCTTGGCATATTCACCGAGAGACTTAAGCACCACTCCTATGTTTGCATAACACGTAGCTTCTCCATTTATGTTGCCAATTTCTGTTAAGATCGGAAGTGCTTTTTCGAGATGTTCTTTAGCCTTGGCATATTCACCGAGAGACTGAAACACCTTTCCTAGGTTTGCATAACACAAGGCTTCTCCATTTATGTCGCCAATTTCTTTGAAGATCGCAAGTGCTTTTTCGAGATGTTCTTTAGCCTTGGCATATTCACCGAGATACTCAAACAACGTTCCTAGGTTATCATAACACGTAGCTTCTCTATATATGTCGCCAATTTCTTTGAAGATCGCAAGTGCTTTTTCGAGGTGTTCTTTAGCCTTGGCATATTCACCGAGATACCCAAACAGCGTTCCTAGGTTTGCATAACACGTAGCTTCTCTATTTATGTCGCCAATTTCTTTAAAGATCGCAAGTGCTTTTTCGAGATGTTCTTTAGCCTTGGCATATTCACCGAGAGACTGAAACACCGTTCCTAGGTTTGCATAACACGAGGTCTCTCCATTTATGTTGCCAATTTCTTTGAAGATCGCAAGTGCTTTTTCGAGATGTTCTTTAGCCTTGGCATATTCGCCGAGAGACTGAAACACCGTTCCTAGGTTTGCATAACACGAGGCCTCTCCATTTATGTTGCCAATTTCTTTGAAGATCGCAAGTGCTTTTTCGAGATGTTCTTTAGCCTTGGCAAATTCACCGAGACGTTGAAATACCGATCCAATTTCTTTAAAACACGAGGCTTCTCCTTTCCTCTGTCCAGTTGCTATCATAATGCTAAGTGCATTCGAATAAAGTTCTTTTACTTCGTTATATTTAGCATGACATTCATACAATCCCGCTAGTTGGAAGGTTACTTGTCCTTCTTCGGCTTTTTCGCCACTGTCGCGCAATAAGGCCAGAAGCTTTCTACCGCATTTTATCGCATTCGTGTGATTGTAAATAAGACGGTACCCTTTGAACAACAGGCAATATAGCACTTTGGAAGTTAATCTGTCTAAGACGGTTTTTTGTTTCAGAGCTTTAGCGTTAAGGAGACTCAAGCATTCTTTTGTTATCTGGATGGCCTTTAGAACACGATTGGTGCTGAAAAGGAAATTGGCAATCAGTATTCCAATACTGATGCCTTGTACAGCCTTGTATATGTTGTCCATGACAGTCTTTTCTAGAAGAGAGAAAACGAAAAGGAACAGAAGTGAGAAAAAAATCAAGCAGTCTAGAATTTAGGTGCGCGTGGTGTGAAAGTGGCACAGGTTTTTAAAATTATGATTATTTAAACACAACAATATTACATTACTCGATTCAAAGTATAACAAACAGTTGTAAGTTTAAAAGCCAAGCAGAATGCGCATTCTCTACCTGGCAAAAGTGTAACAGAAGTTACATAAATTTGACACGACAGTTAAAGTACAAATGCAGTTTGAAATCTGTTAAACATCATTCATACAGATCTAGAATTACGTAAAAAAGCAAAAAGGCATGTAACAATAAACAACACTAATGTAAATTATGCAATTTGAGAAACAAAATGAGCGTGCGTAACGAACGAGTCTTTTTAGTGCACTCCATCGCTCGATTGTGGTCGTGTCTAAGAGTACACACGAATGACCACGAGTGATCATCAATTCTGACATCATAATGACGTCATCATTACGTTATTTTATGAAATAAACACTGTTTAATTAATATTTGAAAAACGAGTGTGTGTTTCATTGGGTTTCAAAACACCGAGAAACAGATGCGGCCGAGGGCTTTTATTGTTTTTATTTAACACTTTAATAAATTAAATTAACATCTCCCTTTTCTTCTCCTTCCTCATTTTATCTTTTCTATTTGTTTGTTTTATGTTTACCAATATTATTATTTTTATTGTTATATATATATATATATATAGACAGTTAAAGTGAGAACAGAAAAAGTGAACAGTTAAAGTGAGAACAGAAATACCCAGGTCTCCTGATGACAGGACAGATGCCTTAACCACTAAGCCACTGAGACAACCACACTTATACAAACACAAACAACGCATTTGTGGCTTCATAGTGGAAAGCTCTTGGGAGACATTTACACAAATTCTGCAATTACCGATTCACAGTCCACTCCCCAAGGAAATTAAATTACAAATTAGTGTGGGAAGGGAGATATGGACAACTAATTGCCTCATAATCTTTGGATCACCAACCTATTCTCGTTAGGAAGGCGAGTCACAGCGATTTCTGAAATACATACATAGACAGTTAAAGTGAGAAAAGAAATTTTCACAACAAAGATTATGAGTGAAAAAAGTGCCTCAGCCGGGAGTTGAACCCGGGTCTCCTGATGACCGGACAGATGCCTTAACAACAAATTGAAAAGTTGTAACATCCAAATAACGCTCCTGAAGAAGGCCGCGACGACCGAAACGTTGAGCAAATTAAACCTACAAGCAGAAATTGTAGTTGGTTTCTTGCCATTTATAATCGCATTTTTTAAAAAAAAAAACTGCAAGTCTCCACGATAGTAGTAAGGTGCGGCGGTATGGCTCATGGTGGCCATTTCGATTACGTCACACATTCAATTCTGATGACGTTACAGTTATCCCGAAGCAAGAGTATCGCAAGAGTATCCCTCCGCAAGAGTATCCCTCCTACAAGAGTATCCCCCGACATTCCATTCTGATGACGTTACAGTTATCCCCCCGCCAGAGTATCCCTCCGCCAGAGTATCCATCCGCAAGAGTATCCCTCCGCCAGATTATTCCTCCGCCAGAGTATCCCTCCGCCAGAGCATCCCTTCGCCAGAGCATCCTTCCGCCAGAGCATCCCCCGACATTCCATTCTGATGACGTTACAGTTATCCCCCGCCAGAGTATCCCTCCGCCGGAGTATCCCTGCGCAAGAGTATCCCTCCGCCAGAGTATCCCCCCGTTTTGAAAAAACGCACACAAACATTAAAATTTTTGTTTAATTTCAAATTAACAAATACAAAGTTCAAAACGAAATCCATTTTTAACCCGTGAAAATACGCGCATGCGTAATGAACGGGTTATCGGTGACGGCGACAGGCCGTTCTTTTTCTTTTTTTTTTCTTTTTTTTTCCTTTCTTCTTCGGACTGAACATTATGAAAGTGATTTTCTGTATTTTTATTTTTTGCGTTTATCAAAAATCCTTACGTTTCATTAAAAAAAAAATATTGAACCGTGACAGAGTGAAAACAAGCTTACCGCAATATTGCGTTACGCTAGCATTTCAAATTCACGGGTTGGCTCAAAGGAGCCTTTGATCTTTTTGTTTTGTTCACGACCATACCCAATCGATCCATTCAATCTGTCGTTGGTATCCCCCGTGCAAGGAGAACGACTGTCTTCAACTTGTTTTTCGTGTCGTCCCCTATCCCCCCCAGCACGGAAAGAAAAGAAGCCTACACAAGGATTCAAAGTTCACAACAAGTTATAATGAAAACCATTTCATAACGAGAAGAATTACAATGGTTAACGTTTTCTTCTTCTTTTCTTGAGTATTTTTCCGATTGGGGTTCGGGCAAAACTTGTTAGTATTATTTTTGGCAAGAGTTTCAAGATATTCTTGCAAATCAGCGTAACGAGCAACGTGTCGTGAAACGCAGTAAATAAATAAATAGATAAATAAATCGGCTTTGTTTTCCCTGGAAAGCATATTTTACATGGATCGGAATGTAATGGTGATCAAAGGGCTTTTGCACTTTCTGAACTTGTATCATCGAGCGCTAAATAATTCTTTTTGCATAAAATAAACAAGCAATCACTTGGTAATTAGACCGCATAAAAATCTTCAGGGCAAAAAATTCAAAGACAAAATTTTCCGCAAAGACGTGTTGTAAATCAGGTTCTCTTTCTCTTTCTATTCCATCGAAAATCAGCTTGGCTCGCCTCTCACGACAATCCGTGAATGAAAAAATTAAAAAAAGTTTGACTTCAATGCTCGCAGAAAACTCGTTTGAAAGAAGAAACGTGAGAAAGTATTTTTAAAAAACCAAATTTTCGTCGCATGACGAATCGAGCAAAGATGAACAAACAAACTACGAACCTACGGAAAAAAATCCCTTTCCTTCGCCAAAAAGGATGTCCTTCTTCCAAAGCCACCTCTCTTAAACCTTCCACGAAGAGAATTGTTTGATTTTTTAGCGATGAACCATTTTTGTTTTCACGCCGTGAAAAAACCTTTCTTGTCCTTCTCAGAACAGTGTTTTCCTAGAAAAATACGCCATCACTCGGTTCCAGGCCACGTCGATAAAAGAGTGAATTAAATTTTCTCGTCCCAAGTTTTTGCAATAATCTTGCATCTCATTTCTTCTTTCTTCTTCCGAGCAACTCGTCTGACTTTGCATTGTAAGTGAATGAGAGAAGAATGAAAATACTAGCGAGAGAGGAGATGGTCCCGTACAAACATTTGAAAACTTTGGTAGAATTACCTCTTGGTTCGACCTATACTGGCTATAGCGTGCACTACGGGCAACAAAAACTTGTGAAGCTGGAAGGCTGGTTTAGGCATTAGGGGTATTATAGTGGTTTAGGTATTAGGGGAATTAGGGTGTATTAGGGTGGTTTAAGTATTAGGGGTTATTTCATCTTGTTTTGATTCTCCAGATAAAATTGTTATCAATGTAGTTTAATTATTCCAACGTGAATAATTTTTATGCTGTTGTTATTATTATCATTTTTGTTTTCTTTCCTTTTATTAGATAGATGTAAGCTTTTGCAATATTGTAAAATCTACAGTCATGCAAATAAAGCTAAATGTTGTCATTGTTGTTGTTTAGGGTGGTTTAAATAGGTATTAGGAGTATTAGGGGGTATTAGGGTGGTTTAGGTATTGGGGTTATTAGGGTGTTAGTTGGTATTAAGAGGGGTATTAGGGTGGTTTTGGTGTTAGGGCTATTAGCGTGGTTTGGGTATCAGGGGTGTTAGGGCTATTAGGGAATTAGGGTGGTTTAGGTATTAGAGGCAGTAGTATAGGGGGTTGGTGATCCGGGCTCAGCTCCAAAGGCCCGAAAAACCGCTTATTTTGAGAACTCCAGAACACCTAAGTTTCCATGCTGCCCCAGGGCTCATTGCATTCGCCCTGGGGCATGGAAACTTAGGTGTTCTGGAGTTCTCAAAATAAGCGGTTTTTCGGGCCTTTGGAGCTGAGCCCGGATGCACCAACCCCCTATACTACACATGGCTTGTGAATGCTGACCTGACACAGACAGACCGCCAATTGAAGAAACCCCACCCCGCATATACCAGCCCACATGGCAATGACACAGAGATCCGATACGAGATCAGCAATTGGAGAAAATGAAACCCCTGTATATAACATGGAGGCTCAACGTCTTGACTTCAACCCAAGGAACCACGATTACTTCGGTAGTTGGCTGCATGGTTATAAGATGAATGTCCCCGATAATTACCCAATCAAGGATCTTAATTTATTCTTCATAACTAATAAGGCGGCCATTCTCCAGAGAATTGCACGCGAAGTCACAGAGCTTGGCGGAGTGAAGGTCACTTTGTCCTTTGATGTTCACTTTTCAATGGAAGGTAATTACAGACGGCGAGAAATGAATCACTTCTTTTGGAACGCTAAACCACTGATTGTGACACATATCTACAAGCTGCGAGAGGAAGGATTCCTGGAAGACACTGTGAATGGTTTTAAGGAAGAGATTGCTAGATGGCAGCAATTGGGTTCTGGTTGGGTGGTTGATAAAATCAAAACTGTTTACCTTGAGTTTGGGGTTTACAAGCCTCTACGAGGCGGCACATTTATCCCAACACCAGCAAAACTCAGGTCGAAGCAGGCAATCATCAATGTAAAGAACAGAGACAACCAGTGTCTCCGCTGGGCACTGCGATCGGCATTGTTCCCTGCCGAGGTGAATTCAGACAGACCAGGAAGTTATCCCATTGATGATGGTCTAGACTGCACTGGAGTTGATTTTCCAACGCCATTGAGTCAGATTACTAAGGTTGAACGTCAAAACAACCTTGCAATCAACGTTTATGGCTGGAAAAACAACAAGGTGGCTGTAATCAGAGTCAGTGAGCAAGAGGATCCCAATCTGCGAAGGATTAATCTGATGTTGCTCACAGACATACACACTTCGCATTATTGTTACATCAAGAGCATGAGCAGACTTCTACACAGTGAGTTCAATGTTGGGACGTCGCATGCATCACTGTGACAGGTGTCTCCAACCCTTCTCTTCAGAAAGGGTTCTCACTGATCATCTATTCTATTGCAGGGGAGTCAAAGGCAGGCCGGCACGAGTTGAAATGCCCAAAGAAGGCGAAAACTTCCTCCACTTCAAGAACTTTCAGAACCAGATGAAGAAGCCTTGGGTTATTCATGCTGACTTTGAAAGCATTGTCGAAAAAGTCCATGGTTGCATACCAGACCCCCAACAGAGCAGTACAACTACGACATCCATACATAAACCCTGCGGGTTCTACATGTTAGCTGTTCGATCTGATGGGGAGACAAAGGGCCCTTACCTATACAGAGGAGAGGACGCTGTGCCAGTCTTTCTTAACAGCCTTCAGCAGCTGGAAGCAGTGATCAGAGAAGAACTACAAGACAAGACACCACTCTCAATGACGGGAAAGGAATGGGCAGAATTCAACCGCGCAACTGACTGCCACATCTGTAACAAGTCTCTCACCAAGAGGAACCATAGGGACGCTGTTGCGGTCTATGATCCAAACACTGGAGAATACATGGGCCTTATTCATCGCTTCACCAATAAATGTTACCAAAGGGCATTCAAAACTTACATCCGTGGCGAGAATGGTGAATTAGAAGAGTTCCCATTTGTTGGGCCAAGAAACAAATGGCAGCCCGCCGCCATGGACAAACTCTTATTCGAGCAGGTCGACTGTCTTTTCTGCGGGGAGTCTCTAATCCAAGACTCTGTTCGAGACGCAGTCAAAGATCATTGCCACATTACAGGTAAGTATCGGGGTGCGGCTCACAGTTTTTGCAACATCAACTATTTCCGAACCAACCCGAAAACGGAAATAATCCCCCGTAAACTTTCACAACTTGAAGGGCTATGATGCACACCACATTATGGGCGGAATTGCAAACATTCACTCCGATTTTACATGCATCCCCAACAACATGGAGAAATACATCTCTTTCTCCCTCGGCAAGCTGAGGTTCATTGACAGCTTGCAGTTCATGCAGTCAAGCCTCAGTGCCCTGGTTGAAGCAAACAAGCCAGAGTCCTTCACAATCATGGCAAGCTATATGGAGAACCAAGCCAAACGCAACCTTCTCCTGCAAAAAGGGATTTACCCATACGAATACATGGACTCATGGGCTCGATTCGAGGAGACCTCTCTCCCGCCTAAGGATGCCTTCTACAGCGAGCTCAAGAAGGAAGGCATCTCAGATAAGGAATACGCCCACGCGCAAAAAGTGTGGGAGGTATTTGGATGTAAGACGCTTGGGGATTACCACGATCTCTACCTCATGACAGATGTGCTTCTTCTGGCCGATGTTTTCGAGAACTTCAGAAAAACATGTCTGCAACATTACAAACTTGACCCGGCACATTATTACACAAGTCCTGGTCTCTCATGGGACGCCCTTCTCAGGTATACGGGCATCAACCTGGAGCTGCTCACAGATGTTGACATGCATCTCTTTGTTGAAAGAGGCTTGCGAGGTGGTATATCCATGGAGAGCAGGCGGTACTGCAAGGCTAACAACCCCTATCTTCACGATCACAACCCCAACGAAGAGTCAAGTTACATCATGTATCTAGACGCGAACAATCTCTATGGATGGGCCATGAGTCAGCCTCTCCCAGTTGGCAACTTCGCATGGTGCCCTGTCTTTCCAACACAACACCAGATCAGGAAGTGGAGGTCAAACAGAAAGATCGGTTACATCCTCGAGGTTGATCTTGAGTACCCCGAGGAGCTGCACGATGAGCACAACGCTTATCCTCTTGCCCCAGAAAGTCAGGCCGTTCCTAAGGCATGGATGTCTCCATATCAAAGGGCCTTGGCAGAGGGACAGTCAGAAGACAAGACACAGAAGCTGCTCCTTACCCTAAACAAGAAATCTCGGTATGTGTTGCATTACAGAAATCTCCAGCAGTACCTGGATCTGGGAATGAAGTTGACGAAAATCCACAAAATGCTCAAGTTCGAGCAGAGGGCTTGGATGGAGCCATACATCTCCCTGAACACCGAGCTCAGAAAGAAGGCCACTTCCGATTTTGAGAAGAACTTCTTCAAGCTCATGAACAACTCAGTCTTCGGTAAGACAATGGAGAACCTCAGAAATCGAATCGACATGAAGCTTGTCCGATCGCACGAGCAAGACAAGATTAGAAAGCTTATCGCAAGCCCGCTGTTTTCCAGAGCAACAGTCTTTGGAGCTAACATGGCGGGGATCCAGATGCACAGGGAGAAAATCCTCTTCAACCGCCCAGTCTACACAGGCATGTGCATCCTTGATCTTTCCAAAACACTGATGTATGACTTCTATTACAAACATCTCAAGCTGAAATATGGTCCACGCGTAGACCTACTTTACACAGACACAGACTCTCTGCTCCTCGAGATCAAGACGGATGATGTTTACAAAGACATGGAGAACCTTCGGGATGAACTCTACGACACAAGTGATTATCCCAAGGACCATCCACTCCACAGCCAGCTTAACAAGAAGGTCATTGGGAAGATGAAGGACGAGTGCGAGGGTGTGCCCATCTCAGAGGTTGTGTGTCTTCGCTCGAAGATGTACTCTATCTTACTAGAGGACGACAAAAACATCAAGAAAGCAAAGGGCACCACCAAGGTTGTCACAAAGAAAGAGATTACCCACCAGAATTACAAGGAAGCTCTCTTCGGCGGCTAACCTTCAAGCATGGGATGGACAGGCTCCGAAGCAAAGGCCACCAAATCTATGGTGCATCAAATAAGACAACGCTCTCGCCCTTTGATTCAAAGCGCTGGATAAAAGACGATGGTGTCCATACGCTTGCATATGGTCACAAAGATACCGGAGGCAACTGAGTGCCCGGTGGCACAACCATCAACTCCTCACGCACAAACCCGCGCTTGGGTCCGTCGTACAGATAATAGACGACCGGCGCATCTGGCTTGGTGACAATCCTTTGTATTTGGTAGACTTTCAAAGACCAGATCGGATCAGTTGCCCGTCGACTACCCCTTCAAGCTCACCGGGGTAATACAGATATCTCAAATTCTCCGAGGGAGCTTCTTTTCATTCACCCCAACTGGTCTCAAATATGGGTTGCGGCTTTGCTGAGGTTGCTTTCTCTTTGATCGCTTGCGCGGCTTCTTGCCAGTGAGTTGAGTCACTTCATTGTTCAAGGCCGAGATAACATCTGGCAATCTTTTAACCCAAGCAGTCGAACGGCCAGAGGGCAGATTCATTTCAACTGCGTACTGGTAACCAAACAATCGTTCAGCCAGGGTTCTGTTGAATCTTTCAACAATCCCTTGGTCTCTGTGGATATCAACACGCCCACGACGAATGGTTGTTTTATGCCCCAGTCTCTTTAGTCACAGCCCCATAAACTCTGTCCCGGATCGACTTGCAACAGTTGTGGCCATTTCAAAGGCCCACGCCTGTAAATACGTGTAAGCGCCTTCGAAACTTCATCAGACTCTTTCGAAGTCAAGGGCTCTGCTGCTTTGTAACGGCTAGCCACATCAACAACTGTCAAAGCATATTTGTAAATCTTTCGCCCGTGGGGCAGTTTGTCGTGTGGCAAAAAAGTAGATCCGCTTGATGCACTGCATTAGGAGTTGACATCAAACTTGGGCCGAGGGATATGGCGTGGTGCAGGGAGATATACTTGCCAAAGGGCTTGTTTGACAGCCATTTCTTTGCCGCCTCTTCAGAGACCTTGGCTGCTGCAGCTAGCTTTTTGACAGCAGCAAGGCCTTTCCAGTAGCCTTTAGGACTGTAATAGATCTTTGAGAGTTTGGCCTCCATATATTATACATTATTCTTCTTGTTCATTAGCTTTATCCAGCTGTTCAGCGAGTAGGCGCATTTCAGCTTTCTCCTGCTGTTCAGCGAGTAGGCGGTTACGCATTTCACGTATTTCATCATGCAGCTGGTTACGCCTTTCATCATGCAGCGGCTGCGGCTGGTTAAAAAGTCCAAGTAATATGGACATGCCTTCACACCAAAGCCAAGTTAGACCAATAGTTCCAGCGTAGAAGAGTACTCCTTTGAATACATAGCTTTCGTGATCCATGGTTGCATATATATAAGATTTTTTTTTACAGAAAGCGATATGCAGCATACCCACCCACAAGCAGGGTGCCTCCAATGAACGCAAGTTCACCAGTCTGCTGTTGCTTGCTGGGCTTATAGAAGTCCGAGAACTCAGGCTCTTTATAATCTTTGATTTGTTTATCAGGTTGCGATTTATGCATTTGGTTATACAAGACCAGGGCTTGGTCAGTGGTTTGAAAGTTTTGGCTAGCTTGGTGTTTAATTCGATCGTTGGCTGCAATCCAGTCGAGGAGCTTAGTGCGGTCCTTCTGGTATTTGGCGTAAGCCGCTTGGTATTGTTCCAGAGCTTTGTCATGCCGGATTTTCTCATCCATTGCTGCCTTTCCGTTATCACCAGATAGATATTTCGCGAGATAATTGCCGCCAGTGAAAGCTGCAGCATTCAAAACAGCACCAAGGGCCATTATTGCAATGCTGGCCATTGTGGTTGTGTGTATACATATGGTTTTACATATTGTCTGGGAGGATTTTCTGGTCCTCGAGATATTTCTTCAGCGCGATGCTGCCAGCCATGACGGCTGTGAACTTGACGTAGTTCATCAAGCTTGCACTGGGGTCGGCAGTGAAGTTTTCTTTGATGGCCTTTTTACCAATCCAACCAATACCAGCGACAAGGCCAGTTATTGTTGCGGCGTCGAGGATAGACTTTACAAGCTTATTGTCAGCCATGGTTTGTGTGCAGTATACATATATGTGTTTTTTTTTATTCCATTTTTTTAAGTCCTTGTCTTACCGGAATTCTAGATGGGGGTTGTTCAGGTGGTGGGGTCGGTGTTTGCTGGTGTTGCTGGTGTATTTGTTTTGTGGCCAAGCTTTTGCATTATGGCTTCGCGTTGGTAATACACACCCATAAAAGAGACAATCAACCCTCCAACACCCAGAATATAAAAGATTGAGTTGCTGTTGGTGTCAGTTGTTGTGTTAGTTGTTGAGGGTTCACTTGTTGTGACACCACCAGATGGTGATGGTGTGGAAGCGGCCTTTTGTGCTTCGGCCATTTTCTTTGCTTCACGGGCCAGGCGGTTGCGCTCTGCTAGCCTTTTGCCAGAAGCAACACGGCCGGGGTTCTTTTCTGTTGCAGGCTTTGTTTTCGGGGCCTCAGAGGTAACGCGTGCAGGTGTTGGAGTTGGTGTTGGTGTTGGAGTTTGAGTTTCTTCAGGAATCGCCTCGAGTGGTGTGGTCATAGTGGGTATATATGAT
>JAJGOT010000059.1:2055000-2199102 GCA_022457155.1 Cladopsammia gracilis | reverse complement strand
CAGAGCAATGATCGTGATGCCCTTCGTCTATTTTGGAAGCAATCCATGGGACACTTGTCTGTACCATGTGGAGGCATTTTTTGTGTCACATCTTTTGAGCTCAAACACTGTACAAAGGAAGTGTAATCATGTGACACAAAAAAAAGCTTGTCACATGGTACAAACAAATGTACCATGTGATGCATTTAAAAAGACTTGATGCATCACAATCATTACTCTGATTACTCTGAAGGCAGCTGTAAAATTTGTGGGTGTCATGATTCACTAAATTGTGCTTTTTAAAAAAAAATGTAGAAGAGAAGGCAGTTTTGTGTTAAGTAGAAACTTTGGCTCAGTCAAAAAACTGAATGTTTCCAATACAGACCCCCGGGGGAGTTGACTTATACATGTACAATGTAACTAGCAGGGGGTTTCAATAACATTTTGAAGATCTCAAAGCTAACTTAGAATACAGGTGACTACCTGGGAATTTTCTCACAAGTATTTTAGACAAAATCCAGACAGGGTGTGTGGTTCTTATCTTCTTATCAAACCCCTGATTTAGTATATGTGTGTTGTAACAGACTTCAACTACAAAAAAAGCTTAATCAGACACAATGAAGCTAGAGTAATGTTTACTGCAAACAGCTTAATATGACCAAAAACCAAACACAAGATTTTCAAAATTCATCTTCAGGTTCTTATGTATCAATCTTGTCCACTGACAGAGATTGGAACATTTGGCAACTGTGAGAACTATGAAACAGATAAGTTGAATACTAATGAGATCTTATTATTTATGTAAATGATCAAAGTGAAATTTACAAAAATGTATACACAGTTGGATGGCATCAGGCAAAAAGAACAAGGAAAGAAATACCATTCAAAATAACATGGCTTGTCAGGGGTTTCAATAAAATTAAGAGCAAGTGGCAATATTTATAAAATAGATGGCAGTGGCAACAAAGGGGGCCCTTTCCTCTAGGATATCTAGGAACTCGGAAATGGCATTTCCAGCATTCTGGGCATCAACTTCAGTGAAATTAATCGAAAAGTAGGCGGCGATAATTTAGGAAGTAGCCGGCAGAATTCGCCGGTTGCTGGCTTCTAATGAAACCTCTGCTTGTAATAAGGCTTTTAACATAAAGTAAATCTGCCATCATAGGATTACGAGGCTGCAAATAGCAGCCTGTTGTTGGACATATGTCTGGTAAATTTGGCAATGATTTTGACTGGTGAAAGCTTAACCTGGCAGATGGACTGTGTAGTTCTGTTACAATTAAACTCAGACAGAAAACCTTTTCTCTCTGTGAAACATGGAAAACTTTCCATAGTTAGCTTTGAACACCAGGCACTTTTCAGTGAATATTAACCATGCAGAACAAAGTGGTCCAACCAGACTGATGTCATGTCAGGTCAATATTGTCACTGGACTGACAAATAAATTGCTAAGAGAAGACAATTTTTTTTGCAGGCTTGGTGTTAACCCTTTCACTCCCAAGAGTGCCAAACATTAAAATTCAAGAAAACTCCCAAATTTCATTTTGCAAAATATTGAAAAACAAATGGTACCATGCAAAAGTATTGCTGAAGAGCTTTCATTTGAATGGTCACACCATAGGATTTCATCAACAGACTCAAAAGTTAGAACAAATGGTACCATGCAAAAGTACTATTGAAGAGGTTTCATTTGAATGGTCACACCATAGGATTTCATCAACAGACTCAAAAGTTAGAACAACACTACATGTCTTCACAATTGACTCTGGGAGTGAAAAGGGTTATTAAGGTAATGATAGCAAATAACATACCAAAGCAAACAGACTTCTTGGAACACCTCCTCTACAATAAAAGAAAATGCAAAAATGTTGCAGTTATCAATCTGACAGTGAGATAAAAATCACAATGCATTAACTGGGCTGTGTGAAAGCAGTTAACTTACTTTGTTGCTTCTTTACCATCAGGAAGAAACAACGTGACAGTGGCGACAATACAGCCATGGGTAACTAAAAAATGGAAAAGAATAAAAAATTACTGAAGTTACGTGTATGTGTACATGTATATTATAGCATTTGAAGAATCTAACTTATGATTTACAAGACAAAGAAGAAAAAACATAAAAATTTAGAAAAATTTTTTATAGAAAAAGAAAAAAATTAAACAAAATTAAAGAAAAAAATTTATCACAATTTTCATTTTAAAATATTGAAAAACAAAATGGTACCATGCAAAAGTAATGCCAAAGAGGATTCATTTGAATGGTCACACCATAGGATTTCTTCCACAGACTCAAAAATTAGAACTGCAATAAATGTCTCCATTATTGACTCTGAGAGTGAAAGGGTTAACCCTTTAAGCCCTAAGAGTAAATCAGCATCAAATTTCTCCTTGTAATATTAATGCCTTATCAATCAAAAAGTTCATGAGAATTAAGGACATTATCACACAAGATGAGTTCTCTTGATATCCAAACAATTTCTCCCCACTACTTCTATAGAAAATGTATAGGACTAGAAACGAGAATTTAAATTTTGATATTAGGGCTTAAAGGGTTAATGATGTTCGCGCTAATTGTTTATGCATATCCTTACTGTGCACGCAATTCATGTCACAATGCCATGTCCCAACATGTACAAGTGCATATGATAGCTGTTGCGTTGACCAGTGATAGTTTGTTCATGATTCCACTATTTTTTTTGAAATAACAAAATGACATGTGACTGGTCAGAACTCAGTACAAATTTGGGAAAGTTTTTTATTAGAGTCAAACTAACATTACTTGTCTAAAGGAAGACTTTTGAGTTATTACATTTGTCCATAAGATTTCTTTTATCATCTCGAATGACTAGACGACTGCAAATAGGCATACTTTCCTTAAATACACTGGGAGTGTCCCTTATACATGTATGGTCATCTTGTTGAAGCTTACCATAAATTATACAGCTGTACATGTAATATAGAGACCACATTCAAATAACCAACCTTCCAAAAGGGTTAGAAGCTTTATTTTGATGTCACTTGCTATTTGGCAAGTGACTTACAGAACTGTCCAAAAAAAATGTCTAATTTGTACTTGCGTACCCAAGAAGATTCAGGGGACTGCCAATTTCCATACCTGTTTTGATCAAACACCTGACATGCTAACTGCATCTTTACATAACAGAAACATAGAAAATGTTAATTCTACTTCTACATTTCAGTGCTCGACCTTAGCAGTAGTCCACAAGTCCAGGACTAGTAAAAAATGGGTTTGGGCTAGTAGAATTTGAGCAGATGATGCCTGTTGGCTAGTGAATTTCAGACCTCACTAGCCCAAGGACTAGTAAGCCAAAAAGTTAAGGTCGAGCACTGCTTTTTGTTTTTACAAACCTTTTTTTGAATTTTCCACTACATCTACTCCAAACTGCACAATATCACCAGATTTAAGCTCCTTGGGTTCACTTTCCTCTGAACCTTTACTGAGACGTACATTGTTCACAAAAGTTCCATTGCTGCTTTTTGTGTCCTGTAAGAAGAACTGAAAAAAAGAGGGAAAAAAACAAAGGAAAAATATTAAGAAAGATCTCAAATTTAATTTTGTAAAATATCGAACAACAAATGGTACCTCGCAAAAGTACTGCCAAAGAGGTTTCATTTGGATGGTCACACAATAGGATTTTGTTTACAGACTCAAAAGTTAGAAGTTCTACCCTGTACATTTTAATGTTACGATGATTTACTCTTGAAGTATTGAAAGGGTTAAGTCTAAGGGATGCAAAATGGTCTAAGTTTTGCATTTAATTTTACCAGTATCTCAAAAACTTGGCATAAAAAAAAACATGGTTTTCTGAATATTGGGCTCAGAATTGTAAATATTAAAAGTAGCATCTCTTATTTGGCAAATTGCCTAGGTTATTTTAAAACTCATACATAACTTGCACATGTGAAAATCCCTATATTTGGACAATGTTTTCCACTTCAGATATCAAGTTTTTAGTGCTTAGCTACAAATAAATGTACAGTGTACAATACAGTGTGAAACAAAAGATTGATTACGATAGAACACATTTTCCCTAGGCAGCTTTATTCATTTATCCCTGCCTATTTAATTATCAGTGACAGCCCTGGCATAAATACTATTGTGACAATAAGAAAACCAATGTAACACTAAACTCATTTTAATAGCACTTTTTTAAAACAGCATAACAATTTCAAATACCTGAAAAATATTGAATGAAGAGAAAAGCAGGTTCCTTAATAGATTCCCCTTACTGGATTTAACAAAAATGTGAGTTTTTGTAGAGATCTGCTTTAAAGTGCCACTGTGATCAAATTTTTGATTTTCATTTTTTTACATCTTTGTGTACAATTAGACTTTCTTACCCATCTTGCCAAATTTCAATCCATTACGAACATCAGAAGTCATTTTATTTTAACATTTATGTCCGAGAATTTAGGGCCACCATTAATCAACCTTGTTCCAAGGCTTGGTTGCAAATGGGATAAACTGACGTCAAAGGCTTAAACATACCTCACAGGTTGAAATTATAATAACAATAAGTATTGAAAATCATGCAAAAAGCAACAAAAACATTGGACTTGTTCTTCATGCAATTTTCTATGCTGATTGTTATTATAATTTCAACCCGTGAGGTACGTTTGAGCCTTTGACGTCACTTTATCCCATTCGCAACCAAGTCTTGAAACAAGGTTGATTAATGGTGGCCGTAAATTCTCAGACATAAATGTTAAAATAAAACAACTTCTGATGTTCATAATGGATTGAAATTTGGCAAGATGAGTAAGAAAGTCTAATTGTACACGAAGATGTAAAAATATGAAAATCAAAAATTTGATCGCAGTGAACTTTAATCTTGAGGAAAAGTAAAAAGCCAAAAAAAATTGTAAAAAGCCAAAAAAATGTATGACAGGCAGGCAGTGTGTGCCCAACTGCTATACATTTTCTTGTACAGTACATGTAAAAAATGGAGACTTCAAATAATTGTTATATTTCTTTTGGTCTGTAACAGATCCCTTCGTTACCTCGCCTTTTTGCTAAACTCAGTATCAGGAATCTATTCATTTACCCTGTTTTTCATTTAGTTCAATATTTAGAAATGTCACGCTGTTTCGAAAAACCGCTTTTCTGTACTACGCATACTCAAATTTGTCCTTAACCTGGATTCTGATAGCTCAAAACATTAGTGAAAACAGAAAACTATGTATGTTCAACTTAACAAAAGGTTTGAGATATCTAGTGAGGGTAGAATGGAAGCTTTTTTTGATTTGCAAGTTTATGCTTATCAGGATTTACTTCATTTACACAGGATTATAAAAATAATTACTTGTTAACACATTTTCCTGGATTACAAACAAGAAAAACAAATACGCTTGATTCTAACACCCATACATCAAATTTGACATCATGTCTTCAACAAGCAAAATTTATTTACTTTTAATTTATAAAACCCCTGCCTGCAGTTCAGACACCATACGGCCAAATAAGGCCAACTTTTTGGAGATTAACATTCAGGTGGGTTTTGATTGAAACTGAAAGAAACTCGAAGAAAGCAACAGGTTCATTTATGAATTACACATATTGTAAGCCTGTTTTTAGAGATTGGAAAAGCATTATCATAAGGCGAATTCCAAAACACAAGGACGTAAGCTTACATCCAAATCTTGGAGCCGGTTCAAATCTAACTGATTTATAAAATACATTGTTGATTTTTTTTATCACATTCAAAGTGTTGTAAGTCCCGTTGTAGGTCATAGAAGAAACATAATGTTAGCTAAACATTTGAAGAGATGTTGTTAGTATGGCTCGATCAAAGATCAATATATTAAGTAGTAAAAGCTAGTCGTATGTGACAAGTGGGAAATTATTTTACCACAAGATCTGTTTCCGGAGACGTTCACGCGACGGTTCCCACAACAATTGAACATTAAAATGCGACCTTTCACACAAGACTGGCTTACAGGGCAACAAGAACATTTAAGGCATCTCCCTTTCTGCAAAGCTACGGTTAACGTTGTCAGATGAACGTCATACGACAAAGCAACTATGGACCTTCGCTGGCTTATTATTTTTGCTCCACAGCAAGCTGGCGATTTTCATAACGAATCTGGATTGTGTCCTTATATTTTACATTTTAAGAAGCATGATTTAATTTCCTATTACACTAACGAATTTATCAAACAACGCATGTAGCTACAAGATGTAAACATCAATCTTTGAG
Source organism: Cladopsammia gracilis (assembly GCA_022457155.1). Classification (NCBI taxonomy): domain Eukaryota; kingdom Metazoa; phylum Cnidaria; class Anthozoa; order Scleractinia; family Dendrophylliidae; genus Cladopsammia; species Cladopsammia gracilis. Next base: position 2,192,905 of record JAJGOT010000059.1, on the reverse strand, counting down.
TGAGCCACAAAAATACACTGACCTTCCCATCTTCATACCACAAAATAGCATGATTTCGCGACAACACTTTGCAGTCGAAGATACAGTTGTTTGTAGCGGGCCTGCTTTTCGCTACCGAACGTCCAATTTTCACTGGTTCCGTCAAGGGAACCCTCCTCTCTTCAAAGGGATGGGAATTAGGCCGGGAAGTGAAAATTGCCATCGCCATTTTACTGCATTCATGTTGTTCTTCGCGCCGACTGAAAGTACGTGAGAAGTTGACAACAATTGCGCATGAGCACTTTGAACTTTCTTCTGTAGTCACGTGATTATTACACAGCCCTCCCCACCCAGTAGTTTAGTAGTTTTGGTCGGCTTGTCAATTCAATTTGCTGGATTAATCCAATAACTTTAGGGGATTTGAAAATGCGAGCTAGTTTTATGGTTTACAGTTTTTAAAGATGTCGGGACGGGTTAAGGAAAGAATTAAAAAGTGGGAAATAAAATTGTTCACAGGAGCTCGCAAAGTTCGCTTATCGAACTCTTCGTTAATTTGCGGGACAGTCCTCATCCTTGCATTTTGTTTGAAGTTGTAGGCGTTCAAATTAATACGGTAGCGAAGGAAACAAGACCAAGAGACTGAAGAGATCTACAATCAACTATGCAACCCTCGAGCCCGAGCCCTTGCCCGTACCCGAGGGCGTGCCCGTACCCGAGCCCGTACCCGAGAGCTTACTCGCAGGTCAAAAGACCCACTGTGGCTCACGGGCTCCGGTAGCAAGGCTTGCGCAACCTGTGGTGTAATGTGCCTCTAGCGGTTTTCCTTTGCCATCCAACTCCAGTTTATTCCGGAGGGGAGAGACTTCAAAGGTAGTGTTTAATACGGGTGCTTAGATCTTGGATATGAATATTTAGACAATGTATGAATAGTTATTGGAAAATAATTGTTAAACATGTCAAAGTATAGACAGTATATATATATAGAAGCATGGAATTCTATTTTCAGTGACGTCATGTGTAGACATGATCAGGGGTTTGACCCAAGCGTCTGCATAAATTAGTTTTGCTCAATCAAGTGAAAGTTCATTTACGCGTGTGTGTATTCTTTACTATCGTACGTTCGTAGCTGAGTTTATATCCTTTGCATTCGACTAAAAGCAGGCTAAAGACACACAGAAAACTCTTCAACTGTCTAACGCCACTTTCAAAAGATGGATGTGTCCCTTCAGACGTTTAAAACATATCTGATGTTCATTTCGAATCAACTCACCAGCGACGACCTCAACAAAATGAAGTTTGTTTTACAAGATGATCTACCCAAAAGGAAATTAGAAGAGGTACAGCAACCGTACCAGCTCTTTTCTCTTATGATGGAGGCTAAATTGCTTTCCGCAAACAACCTTACCCATTTGGCTGAATTGTTGAAATCCGCGGGCCGAGTGGATTTGAGCAACGATATGTTACAACGAGCTGGTCAAGAAATGGAAGTTGATGGTGAGCTAAAGTAGTTTTGCGAGCAGTGTTTAAGCTTTGAACCTACCTAAGCAAAATTGCCTTCGCCTGTCCGAGACACCGCTATGAATATCGCGTGTCCCATGATGCAAATTTTTAACAATGTTTAAGAACTCGAAGTTTAATAGACTAGAATTTCAATATCGATCGTTTGCGTTGCGCGCGTGTGATAACATTGTACTCAAATTTTTAAATCAAATACTAGTCTAAAGTTATCGCTTTTAGGAAGACAAACGAGGGTGAAGGCTGATTATCATTGATATGGTTACAGACTAGTTTCAAAATATAAATAATCGACAATGATTCATGATTCATGGCTGATTGTTCAAGCAACAGCCATGAGGAATATGCCCTAAAGCGGAAGTCTAAAATAAGCTCTCATGCGTGACTCGTTAAGTTGTTTGTTCCGATTCCAAAGATTTCAAAGACCTTTAATACATACTGCAATGAATAACAGGAATTGTTTGGCTAACAAGACGTCTTGTCTTCTTTGAATGGGTGGGCACTTGCATTAACCCTTTGACTCGCAGAGTCACTTATATATGGAGACATGTAGTGTAGTTCTAACTTTTCGCTATCTTGAAACGACGATACAGTAATTTCCCTTGGATTTTACTCCAAAGTAATTAATTTACTAAAGCTTTTTTAAGCCTGCTCGCCGGCTAGGCTATCTTAAACTCCCACTATCCCGAACATTTTTTTCGTTTCCCTCCGGTTCCGGCAATCGAGTCCGAACTCTGGAATTAATCGCGTGACGTAGTGACGTCATCAAACACGCTATTCGTGCGTTTTCTTCTCAAGTAGTTTAAGGCCTGGGTCAAGGGCTTTGACCAGGAAAAAACGGTTTATTCGTTATAACTTTTACAATCGGAATGCAACTGAATCGAAATTTGGCACATAGAAAGATATTATCGTCCTTAACATTTTTAAGTATAATAAGCTTTGGCATAGGTCACGTGACATGTCACGTGGCCATTTTTCTTAAAATAGCAAATATTTGACGAATTGGTGACGGGTTTAAGAGAAAACATCAAATAAAAATGCTTTTCTGATGCAGATTAAATATCTCCAGCCCGTCACGTTTGGAATGAGTGTCCATTAATCTCTAAAACAAAATTATGAGGACAAAGGTCATTTTTCAGTCCAAAATTCAACCTATAATTATCTATAACTGTAATTTAAAGACTTGAGGACAATCATTCCAAACGTAGAAGGTTGAATATGTTAAACCTCAATCGGAAAAGCTAATTTATTTAACTATACAATGAAAATTCGCTACCAAATCGCCGATTTACGTAATTTTAAAATTTTGATCACGTGACATGTCACGTGACCAAACTTTTTCGTTAAGGCAAAAGAAAACATCAAGATTAACATTCAGGGAAAATTTCATTTTGATCTAGGTTTTCTCGGTGAAGATATTAAGTGTCAACCATATTTTCCGAACACACTTTAAACCCAGGCCTTAAACTGCTTGAGTTGGTAGGTTGCTTTAAGGCGAAGGTACACGTGAATTTGAATGAAATTTTAAGAGGTTTAAAGAAGGGATGGAAGAAAGAAAATGATTTTCGGAACACCAACAGACAGTTGACACCCACGCAAGAGCAGCCCAGGTTGCTAGTAGTGGACTAACTTCGTGTCTGTCTGTAAATTATTAATTACAAATTCTAATTTCAAAACTTCACTAAATCTTCAATATTTCTTATTTCTCTTAATTTTACAAATCCTTTGAGAAAAAGTCATGGGGAGCCCCCCCCCCCCCCCCCCCCCCAAATAATAATAATTATTCTTACCGTGCTACGGCCCTGATACGCGCATTTTGATTTGATCTTGGTCATTAACTACATGTGTGATCTATTAGAGTAGGGACGCACATGACGTCATGGAGAATTAATTGATATCTTTGTTTCGTCCAACATGGCGGACAGTTTTCAAATGTGGACAAGGAACGGGCAAGGGAAGGCATCAAAGAAATGTTTAGCAGAAGCTATTGACAATTAAAAAAAAAGACGAAACCAAAATAAAAAGTAATTTCAATTGTCAATAGCAGTTCTGCTAAATATTTTTTCGATGCCTTCACTGGCCATTTCCGGAATAATCTCGTCCACATTTTCAAACTGTCCGCCATGTTGGACGAAATAGAGAAAACAAATTTTCCATGACGTCACTGTTCGTCTGTACTCAGTGATAGATCATAAGTAATGACCAATCACAATGCGCGTAGAATCCAGTGTATTGTATAGTTATAAACCCATGTTATTTCGACGGGAAAGTATCTATTTAATAGTCCTTGGTCAGCAAAGGAGGCAACTATCTCATCCTTTTTTTCTTGTTTTCCAGCAACATTTGAGGACCCTCCTGCGTGTTATGTAGGATCACTGCCGTGCAAGCCAGCTCATTTTTACGGAAGAAACGAGATGTTGGATAAAATTGTCCAGGTACTCAGCGGAAGCAATGGACAACGCCTTGTCCTCATAACCGGTTTACCAGGCTATGGCAAATCCTGTTTGGCGCAAAGAATCGGTCACGCGATGGTTGAAAAGGGGTTTCAAGTCGTTTTTCTTTGCTTGCGAGAAATCAGACGCGTTTCGAAAATGTGCGCCAACATTCTGCTGTCCCTTAAAGCGAATATATGTGGTTTGGCGAGTAAACAATGTGGGCCGGCGTTGTCTCATTTGAAGTCTTTAACCACCAAGACCATACTCATCCTCGACAACGCTGAAGACATACTCAAGGTACCGGAAGAGAGAAAGGAATTTTACAGCTTTGTCAATCACGTGGCCACGTATGCTAATCACGTGAAATGCGTAATCACATCACGTGAAGTGTGCTCAACATCCTGTCAAATCTCGCGCTACTCGGTCAAACTTCTCGCTTTGGAAACCGAAGATGCAGCCAGACTTCTCCAAGCGAAGGTTAAAGAAAACACCACGTTGACCCTAGAAGACGATAAGGCCAAAGTGATTGCAGATCTTTGCTTGAATGTTCCTTTGATACTACACGCGGCTGCGGCATATATCGAAGATGTCGGTGGCCCCCTGGCTCTCATACAGGTTTTAGAAAACCATTCCGCCCCGTTAGAACTGGCGGATATGGAGGATTTGTCGCCAGATTTGAAAATGAAGCGGTTCCTTTTTGACTGCTTACAACAGCTCGGCCATGAACTGGAGAAGGCTCTGGTCTCGTTAGCTGTATTTCCGGCTGCCTTCCATCGCGAACAAGTCTCTATCGTTTTCGATGTTTCAATCCAACTGGACACGGTTTTATTACCACTGGTAAAAAAATCACTTGTTCACAGAGATGTGGAGACTAATCAGTACTTTGTTCATCGATTAATTCAACTTTGCTGCGAAGAAAAGGCGAAGAAGGATGAACACTTGCGCGTTTGTTACAACCAAGCGCGCGCGAGATTTGTTGAACACTATTTGAGCTTAATCACTAAGCTCCAACAGCGTTTCTTATGTAAAGGCACTTCAAAGGAAACCATTTGTCATTACTGGAAAGAGGAGCAACACATCATTCAAGCAATCTTTTGGGCACTGAAAAGTGGTTCAACACTTTCGACGCACTACTCGCAAGTTCTCAACAACGCGGTTGTTTTCCTGGCCAAAGTCATGAAGAGGCGGGACTTTGAGGACGTTTACAATGCCGTTCTTGCAGCTAACAAAGAAGACTTGCGCCTGATGGCCGATTGCCTTACATGTGTCGGGGTAAAGTTGATCTACTGCTGCGAGTGTCATCGAACGTGCAGCGTTGTTTCAGAAAAGAGCTACATGGTGCTGCGAAAAGCATTGGAGCTTTTTCAACGGCTGAATGTCGAGGAAGGGGAGCTGGTGGCACAGTGTTACAGCAAGATTGCGCGATGCATGGCCAAGAATGGCTGCCCGACGACAGCGCTGGAGCTGAGTAGCAAAGCTCTTGGAATCAGAGAAAAGACAAGGGAAAAGGAACCGTTCAAATACGCGGCGTGCTGTAATGATAGAGCAGGTAATTGTCATAGCAGCAATGAGCTTTCTTGTTCATTCCCGAATAAAGCGGTTTTCATTTCAGTGTCGTAAATCAAAAAACAAAGTTATCACTCTGGCCAATCACAACAGGCGTGGACAATCCAATGAACCAATCAGAACTCGAAGCAAATACATGTAGCCGGCGCCAAGCGCGGGAACATGCATGCAGGCAAGTCACGATTGGTTTTGGTTTTGTTTCTGATTGGTTGAGAAAGTGGCGCGATATTTTTTTAGCCAATCACAAAGCGTGGCAATACAAAACCAAAGCAAGCGCTAAATTACTTTCGATACTCACTTGAAAACCACTCTATTTTTTTTTAGGAAAACTGGACCTGAATAGCATTGGTCATCTTCGGTTCATCATTAGATATCTTCAAGGTCATCTAGGAAAATCTTCGGAATCTTCGAATTGAATGGATTTGTTCGATCAATTACAACGAAAAATATCGGATCAAACAGGTCCAGCCGAAAAATGACGGAGGCGATCCGGAATTTTTGGTTGCCGGGAACAGAAATTAACCTTTGCAAGTTGACCCTGTTTGTATGTTTTCCCGCGTTTGACACTTTTTTTTTTGCCGTGCTTGACACTGGTTGCACTATTTCCTGCGACAGGCATTAAGGTTGCATGTTTTTCCATACTTGTACCGCCTGCAGCAATGTTTTCCCGCGCTTGCCACCGGTTACAGCATGTTTTCGCGATCTTGACACCGGCTGCAGCAATGTTTTCCCGCCCTTGGCATCGGTTGCAGCATATTTTCCCGCGCATGGCAGCGATTGCATGTCTGCCTCAAGTTCTGATTGGTTCAACGTGTTACTTGCGGTTTGTTGTGATTGGACAGATAATTACTTTAGTTTTTGTTCAATAATGTCATTAATTAAACCAAAAACGTGAGAGATAAACGATTTTTTTTTCGCTCTCCAGTTGTTTTTAGCTCCCTTCAGAACCACCAGGAAGCCATGAACCTCAGAGAGCAAGCCCTCGCTACTTATGTTGACCAGCTAGGAGATCATCCATTCACGGGTACGCTCTACAACTACCTGGGCAATGACTGCCTTGCGCTGGGCAACTTTGACAAAGCCGTGGAATACTTTTCTGAGGCCCTCCGGATCCGGGAAACATTCCTCGGCTTTTACCACCAGGAGACTGCTCGCACGCTGCACGATTTGGGTGTAGCTTACAAAATGAAGGTACGCGATTCTTTCCAGGAGCCCGTATCTTATTCTTTTTTCAGTCTTTAACATTTTCACTCCGAGATCTGTCCCCTTATTAACCCCCAACCCCCTCCCCCCCCCCCTCATTAATCCCCGCTCCTTACCATGGTGGTGGAGGCGCGGTGGTCTAGTAGTTAGCGCGTCGGACTTTCAACCCGAAGGCTGGTCTCTGCCAGTGTGTTGTCTCCTTAAACAAGAAACTTTACTCCACGTTGTCTCTCTCCACCCTAGTGTATAAATGGGTACCGACGACATAAAGCTGGGAGGTAACCTTGCCATGGACTAGCATCCCATCCAGGGGGGAATAGCAATACTCTCAGTCGCTTTATGCTACAGAAACCGGATTATAAGCTCCGTCACTTGTGAGCCATTAGGCTCGTGAAGACCTTACCATGTAGTTTGGATTGTAGGTAGCTTGAATCGAAAGCGAGCCCGGCCCGGTTTCAACATGAACTAATCAGGGGTACTACAATCCCATGCATGGGATATTAGTCCTTCACAGGGTTCCTCCCAGAATTTTTCAGTTCTCCTGTCGAATTCGTCAACAGAAAATACCTTCTGTATGTACCCCAAAAAATTTATCATTCAGTTACTTCGACAGTCACAAGGAAGTGATATTTGAACTAAGGAGAACTAAAAGAGTTGTTTTAAGTGGCGGATCTAGAGAGGGGCCCAGCCCCCTTCTCCTCCCTTCCCCCGTCCCCCCCTCCCCCCTCCCAACTGTTATCCCCGCCACTGGTTATTGTTACTTTGTCTCGAGCGGGTTAATGACAATTTTCGGATTTCTGTTCCTACGAGCAAGCTAACGTGCTCGGGGGTTGGGGGCGGGGGGAGCTCCTTCCCTCCCCCCAAGCTCTCACCACCGAGCCCGAGAGCTTGGTCGCAGTCTACAATATCGGTCACATTTATTGGAACGGTGTACGCTTTCTTCCCTTCTTTACCCTTCAATGTTGCTGTTCAAGATGCTAAGGGCAAACAAAATTTATGCTAACGCAACACTGGGGAGAGAGGAGATGGTGCACACGTGTTCTACATTTCTGAACTGACAAATCTGGACTTTTCGTGAAGTGTTTCAAGTAATTATCTCTTGTATTGTAGTTTTATCTCTTCAGCGGTTATATTAGTGTTATTTATATCTAGGAAGACTACGAGAACGCCCTGGAAAAAGTCAACTCGGCCGTTACTATCCAAGAAGCATTGTTTGACGTTCCACACGAGAAGCTCAAGTCCCTTAAGGAGAAACAAGAAATCTGCACTCGGCTTAATGTACCCGAAACAAACATTCAACAACTGCACATGAAAATTCAGGAGTGCGAGAATGAAATGACGCAAGCGAAAAAGTCGAACAACTTGAGACTAGAACGAATTATGGGCATCATTAACAGTAAAGCGTCTTAGAACGAATTGTCAATGTGTTTTAGACAATAGTAACGGAAACCTCGTTTCCAGTCGACCGTACCACGTGCTCGACTGTGACGTCACCCACCGAGCAGATTCGCCATTGACGGCTCGCCTGTCGCGTTCGGGCCCAAGGCCCCTCGTTTACGCGCTTGGCGCGTTGCGGCCTACGAACAAGGCTCATATCAGTAAAGGAGATCGCTTAAGACAAATCCCAAATGTTGTAATTTTACTTTATAAAAAGCATTAAGTATTATAGACAAGTAGTCGCTTTAATAATAATAATAATAATAATAATAATAATAATAATAATAGGCATTTATAAAGCGCCCTTTCCCAAGGTCCAAAGGCACTAATTACAAAGTTAAAATTCAAACTACATTAAGATGTCCTAAACGTATAAAAATCCTATTCTAATCACATTAAAAGCGAATAAAAACTAAGATTTAAATTAAAATATAAAACACTATTGCATGCGCGAAGTATAATATAAAAAGGCGCGTCTAAAAAGAAACGTTTTCAATTGTCTTTTAAAAATGTCTGATGATCATGCGTCTCTAATATATTGAGGAAGATTATTCCAAAGAAGAGGTGCAGCAACAGAGAAAGCACGGCGACCATAACTGTTTAGGTTATATTAAAAGCAGGTACAGTGAGTAAATTTTTCTTCGAAGATCTGAGATCGATCCCGTTGGGAGGTCATGTGACTTGCTTTTGCGAGAGGAACATATTACACGCAACGTTGTGAAAAAGTATAGTACACATTCTACTTGTCCCAATCCTTGTATCGCAGTAAGTTAATTTCGAGTTTAGAAAATAGCATTGTAAAAGAGTATATAGTGTTTTGGGACCAAATTTCCAGAGAACGCTAATTTTGCTATGCCCTTTCAATGTTTCAAGTTGATGTTTTTTTTTGGAGATCGATAAAAGAATGAGGCGCAGATGCTTATGAGGCAAAAATTGTAAACAAGGACGAGAATGCGGCTATTACGTTGTAATCCGGCATGTTAATGTATCTTATTAACCAAGCACGAGGGCTGTACTGAGAAAATATCAACCCAAGGTTTTGTACTAAAGACCGAGCGCAACAAAGGTCCATACGATAAAGACCGAGGGCTGATATTCTCCCAATACGGTCCCGAGCAAGCTTCGTTAATATAATAAGGTATAGGAATGACACAAGTTTTTCAGTGTCAAAATGATATGTATTTAACGTACCCTCACTGGAGCAGTACCCTCATTAAATAAAGTTGTTCATTATGTTAATTAATTCATTCATAAGAGATTTATTACGCGACTAAAAAATGTAAAAAGAAAAATTCCATGATACCCAGCAGCAAGGACACCTGTCTGATATTTGTAAAATATCGGACCGGTAGGTCTGACATTTGTGAAATATCGGACCGGCAGGGCTGATATTTGTAAAATATCGGACCGTCAAATGAGGATTCTGATTGGCTGAGTTTAGTTATCGGCCCTCTTAACTATCTAAGTCGTGTAATATATAAATGTATGATTTAGATATTAATTCAGAAATAAAACCAAAATAAAATGCTCTCCCAATGTTCTTCTTTCGTCATATTTTGTAACGGGAGGAGAAAGGCCAAAGCGAAAACCAACAGTATTTATCCCAAACTAGTCCGAGCTCACAACTACCTTCAACTAGTGTCGCTATCTAATTCTGAGCACATACAAAAAATGATTATAAATACTAATATTATGATGACAAACTACAACTTGATTGTATGGTCGCCATGGTCTTTCTGTTCACACACTTTCAAAGTCAATGAGAACAAAAAGGCTTTTGATGGCTGTATGACATTTGACAGCAACAAACAAACAAGAACAAATGTATTTATTACAGTATGGATAAGTTTTCAATTGATTGTCGTAATACCAGAAAATCTGTGGCCTAATGCCTAATGTCCGCAGTCAGAAATTCTTACAGAACTTTTACGGAAAGCCTCTTTAACCTCCTAAGAGTATTCGAAAATCTGTGGCCAGACTTACGGGCACGAGCATCCCGGGGGGGAGGGGAGAGGAGGGGAGGGGGGGAGGGGGGCACTAAAGGGAAGTTTGGGTAGGGGGTGTGCCGCGAAGGCCTTCAAACACTGACCCTGTTTAAGACAAGAGACCTTTTTTCTTGACCCTGATTAAGAGTGCAACCCAAATATAACACCCTGTTCAAGATTAAGAACATATCCTTTTTATTTGGCTATTCCACGTGGAGTAGTAATAAAAATTCGAGACCAGGCATAAACAAGACAGTGATTAATACAGCCGACAGGAATACATTTATATCTTGCTTGTGTTCTGCGTTTTTTGTCTTTTTCTTTCCCATACAGAAAGTTGTATTTTTTATAAATGACATCATAGAATTAGATTAAAAAAAGTTGTTGGTACCACACATGTAGACCGCGCACCGCCGACGTTCACACTCTGTTCAAGGCTTCCCTGAAAACCAGTTAGTTTCGTTCATAGTTGTAAACTTTATGGATTAAAGTGGCAACAAATATTGTACGAGACGAACTCCATTATTAAACTTGCGTGCAAGTGGAACTTCTGACTTTCTTAACACAATCCGCGCCACAATAGTACCGTTGAAACAATAGTATTTCAATAAAAAAGTTTATTTTATTAAGTTAAACAATTATCACCACAGTCTCTTATTTTAATTATAAACGTTTTCACCTGACGTCACGCTGGTGTACAAAACAAAAGATTTCTCATTAGCTTCTACTACTTTCTTTTGTTCCATCCATTAGCATAGCCGCTGCGCCTTTGTCTTTTAAATCCTCAGGTAATGGTTGCAAACCACCTATAGACAGTATATAGAGATCAAGGGCATCAGCAAGTAACAAGGCTCAAATCTTCCTACGTACTGAAATTGTTTTTTCAAAATTAGATGACTGAAGTGCAGTTTGGGATCAATTTAGGAAGTTTGAGGAAGGGGATTTCCTGTTACAGATCACAGATTTGTTTTTCAGACTGTGTAATATATATAAACATGGAGTCACAACGGTTATCCATGCAGGATATTTTTTCTGGTTCCTTTGCAATGCAGGATTTTTTTCTTAAATGTTTGTTTTGCAAGATTGTTTTTTTTTTCGACTCCACCTCCCCCCCCCCCCCCCCCCCATCCCTTGAAAAGCCGCTTACTGACTCGGCTATTTTGTAGCCTGCATGACTGGCGCTTTATGAGCCAAGCGGGGCGAGCGAAGCATTTCGCGCCAAGCGCGAGACGAGGGGAGGGGAAAAATAAAGTTTTATTTTTTCCCCTCCCGCTTCACGTAACAAGAGTGCCTGATCGCAGTCGCAGGTTACGCTTCGCGCGAAATGCTTCGCTTGCCCCGCTTGGCTCATAAAGTGCCTGTCATGCAGGCTAGCTGTTCTGTTGGTTGATTGTTTTAACAGTTTTCAAATCCTCGGTAGGAAAAAAGATGGCGACTGGTACATTTACCCATAGTTCTTAGCGCACAAAAACCTTAACAACGTTCATAAAAAATCTAAAGAAAAGTTATAAAATCTTCAAACCTGGTTTACACATTGTCGTTAGTACTGGAACAAATATTGTAAAAATTTGGCTTTCTTTTTGCCTTATGTGCTGTGTTAGGTCCGCAAGGTATTGTGGTAAAATGAACAGCTGCCATCTTTTTTCCTACGGTGGATTGTGTGCGTGATCCTAAGCGATGGATCAAAAAATGGACTCTTTGGAATTGATGACGAGGTGATTAACCCCGAGACCATCACATCGCTTTTCACTCGTGATAAATGCCCCTCACTGGTTGGAAAACCAAAAATATTCCAGATCCAAGCATGGGAGAGACATCAAACAGACAAGGGGCCTGGCATTGGTCCACCTCCGTGCTCAATTAATTTTTTCTAAAGATGATTTTCTAATTCAGTGGTACGCAAAGATACCACTGATACCACTTATCTGTCGCGACTAACATTGAACTGTAGTTTCAAATTAATTTCTGAGTACGCATTGCATACCCTTTGTCATGTAAAACCTCGTGGTTGGGAGTCGGCTCACCACGTTGGAGCATTAAAGTGTTGGTTTTCTCACTCTTATGGTAATCGCACTGGGCGACAACAGAGGGCGGGGTACTCCATATTGTTAGGAGCTCCTGATATTGTTCATTTTAAACTCGTGAATACGAAGAAAACGGGAACAAATATGCTTTAAACCAGCAAAAGCTGGAACGTAGATCCTGTTAAAAGGTACGTTGGATCTGGCGGGTCGGGAGACCTAATTAACTTGAACGATAAACAAACAAAAAAAGAAGTCCGAGGACAAAAGGTAGCAATAACTGGACAGAAATTTATATACACATAATTACGTTTACCGCCACTAAAATATTGAATCGCTACCTTTGGATAAACAGCAAAAAATTGTATCTTTGTGCAGATCAGGATCAGCAATGGGCATAAAACAAACTTTAAACAAAATGAAGATCAAACAAATATAAATGTCAAGAAACCATTACTGATCCTCAACTACACAAAGTTCTTTCTCAAATTGTGCTATTCTTTTCTGTGGTCAACTTGTTTGAGCGATTTTTCGAAAATGAAAGGCAAGAACTTGAAAACAACTTGCCAATCTTTTCAAGTTGCAGCCAAAGATACGCTTTGATAGTTTCATTCAAAGTCACCCCAACGAAACTTCGTTGGAGTGACTTTGTTTCATTGGATTAGCAATATTTTTCGGATTTTTCGGTTGATGGCAATATGTGTTTTGGTTTTTCAAAGTGATACTTAAAAAATAGGTGACATTGCTCCTTCAAGGTTTAATCTATCTTTTTGAGCGAAGAGGGGGAGGGCAATAACTAAGAACAGCCTTGCCTGAAACAATCGATAAAATCACAGGACACTCACTCATGGACGAGAAGATGGAAAGCCTGTGCTTTGAGAGAAGACAGATGGCGGTATTGCCTGCACGCAGTATCCGATTTTCGGATACGTCTGCGCGCAGGCTAATGGCGGTACTGTCGAGTCAGTGAGGTATACAAAGTTGTTCTAAAGGACATTTTAGGTCTAAAGTTGTTTCAGATGTTGTCTAGTATGCACTTTGATGGATGGAAGCCATTCATTAGAATCGAGTTAGCCCCGAGAAAGGAGTGAAATAATTCAGGATTTAGGGAAATCAAATCGAAAACGGAAGTGACAGAAATAATCAAAACATTCTGAAAGTGAAAAGGAAACCCGCTTCTGATGCAATTCGGAACTTGAGGTAGGTTTCTCTTACAGCTGTTTCATTTTAATATTGTTCACAAATTCCATCCTGCAAAAACGACTGATCGATTCTTGTAAGATTGGAACTGCTAGCTGTATACAACTGCCATAGATAAGATGGTGTCTCATTATATGTTGAGCTTACCTTTACTGAGCTGTTGAACCTCCCCTACGGTATAGTAGGAGGAGCGACTTTAACCAATTCATTTTGGAACCAAATTAATCAGCTCAGAATAATTCACATTTACCCAGAATCGGTTGCCACAGACTTATAGAAACTCATCAATGTTGAACTTTCAACTCAACTTTCCACACCTCGGGTGAAAAATCCTGCCAAAAGGATATCAACTTGAGTTACAAAATTATATGTTCAGTTTGGAAAAGTATACATGTAGTTGACTTTTGGAAAGCTATTGTTGAGTGTTTTAGGAAAGCTTCAGTTCTCGCTACCCGTACTACCGGTATAAAACGAGAAGATCTGCAGCAGATCTGAAGTGCAGACTAATTTTTCATCTGCATGATTTGTTTACAGTCTGTGCAGACGACGTACTGAAATCCTGTCTCAACGATTTTTACTGCAGATCAAAAACAAATCTGCACATCATCTGTCTGGGACAATCTTCAACCAGTTTAGAATCCGAAAGTCGGCCGATCTTTGCCCATACAAACAATGCAAGGCTGCTTCAGCAGTGCATTTTATGGTTCATTGAAAACAATGGACATCAGTTGAGATAATTTCCATCAAAATCACAAAGGATCTGGCACTGGTCTGTTCATCAGGCTGTTGATCGCCTTTTCGTGACAACCTTTCTTGGTTTGCTTGGTTTTGAATCCACTGAAAAAATGTTCCTGCATCTTTCTTTTGTCTGGCATTAAAACTTCGTTTAAATTTAGAAACTTTTAACAATTAAGGGACCGAGACCAAAGGTTGAAACTGTAATTGAAGTTAAAGTTACTCATGAGTAGCTTCCACACAACCATTTTCCCACTTTGGATAAAAAAAAGTATTATTGTTTTGACACTCAATATTTACCATGCCTGTAGGTTATTATTAAATCATAACCTTGCAATTTCTTTTTATTCTAGCTTATTAAAACGAAAAATACCACCAGATTCTGGGATCGGAACTGGGGCCCGTTTCTTGAAACTGAGTCCTGAGAACTTTTCAGGCCTGGAACTGTTTTTTTAAAATCAGAATCTATAGAGTCTGGATAACAGCAAACAAGTAATAATTTTCAAAGCAACAACAACTGACTTGATTTTAAAAGACATGTTTCGACAATCCTTTGTCATCTTCAGTTTGAAATTTTAAGTTACAAAGTTGAATTTATACTAAGTAAATGAAAATGCTAATGAGAAAAAACATCTTTTACAAATAAATGAAAGAATGTGTGGCAATACGTGATAAAAAGAAAGTTTTAAATTAATTTAACATGATGCAACTGTTGGTTCAAAGAAGGTTGTTCCCATTTGATATTTGATATGAAAATTGGTGGAAGCATGATCTAAGATATTGAAACAATTGGGTGAACATAAACTGTGGCATTCTAGCTTTAGAGTCATATCTTCCACTAAAGCTGTACCCCCGTTTTTATTTCAAATTACCTTATACAGGCCATTTTTCCAGTGTTACACAGAAAAGGATAATTTTGGCAACTTATCAAACGCTATTGTAAAAATATAGATATAAAATTAGTCTTTTCATCTTTCAAGATCGGCAACATGTTTAGCGTGAAAGACCCTATCCCGAGCAGGCTCCGTTCGTGTGTTGTTTACAAATTTTTGTGTGCGGGCTGTAATGCCTGCTACGTCGGTGAGACCACCCGACATTTTTCCACACGCGTTCGTGAGCACTTATCCACTGATAGGGCCTCTCATGTATTCAAACACCTGGAAGATTCTAAAGAATGCCACAGTTTATGTTCACCCAATTGTTTCAATATCTTAGATCATGCTTCCACCAATTTTCAGCTTAAGATAAAGGAAGCTTTGCATATAAAATGGGAACAACCTTCTTTGAACCAACACTGAGTTGCATCATGTTAATTTAAAACTTTCTTTTTAATCACATATTGTCACACATTCTTTCATTTATTTGTCAAAGGTGTTTTCTCTCATTAGCATTTTCATTGTACTTAGTATAAATTCAACTTTGTAACTTGAAATTTCAAACTGAAGATGACAAAGGATTGTCAAAACATGTCTTTCAAAATCAAGTCAGTTGTCGTTGCTTTGAAAATTAGAATCTATAAAATGGTGAAGTATTTTATAGCACTCAAACCAGCACAACTTGTTTTGTCAACTTAGATTGTTATTGCTTTTTAAGCTTTTAAAACCAACAAAATTTTAATCTTTAATGTAAACATTTCCGGGCCCAAAAAGTTATCTGGCTTGCAATAAGAAGAGACTTGTGCTAAAATTGCCAATTGGCAAAAATATCAGTATCAGTGAACGATCTTTGTACAGATGAGCACAGGAATTTGATATTGATGGCAAATTTTCTGATGCATCATCACAGTACTGTCACCCTGTGCAGGAGAAAGCTACATATATGGGAGTTTGAGCGGCAGAGGTGTATGTATTCAGCACTATGGCAATCAAGGTAAAGACTGCAAGTCATAGATCTTGTGGGAAGAGCAACTCAGAGGAGCCATGTGATCCAAATTAAGGAGAAACCTTCCTAAAACAACTCAACCATAGCTTCCCAACATAAAATTTTGTAATCCAATGGTACTAAAATATGTTTAAACCAACATTTTTAAGTTGATAGTCTTGTGGCAGTAAGTCGGGTTTCCATGCTCATTCACTGCATTCTCCTGTCGTCACTGCTCTGCAATTTACATAGGTGAAACTGGCCTTGCTCTTAGAGAATGCTTTGGCAAACACCTCCTTAGTATTGAAAAAATCTTGCCTGGTTTTCCCGTCGCAGAACACTTTAATGCAACCACCACTCCCTGCATGATGCAGAATGTACTGCGTGGCATATGAAGCTCTGCAATGCAAGCCAGCAAAGAAAGAGGCATAATTAGATGCGGCTCATTTCCAAGCTTGGTACCAGTCAACTGCACCGCCTTAATTCCGACTTCCAGTTTATTTGAGGCATGCGTACTGTTTCAAATGGCACATAATACAACCGCCAACTGTTAAAATGACATTCCACTGAAGAAGAACTATGCCGAAATGTCTGGAATACATGTAATAAAAAAATTTCTAATTTTTGGCACTTCTCAACATTAACATTTTTCATTATTTATTGTGTCACAGGTGTTATGCAGTTTTTAAACTTTTTTTGTTCAACTATTTTGTCAAATGATGGCCAGTTTTTTTTGACGCTGTTGTAAAATTCTCAGAGCGAGGACAGCAGTTTGAGTTTGATTCATTAACTGCCATTTTGAAAATTGAATGTCGCGAACGAGGCCTGCATTCTATTGTGCAATTGTCCAGCTGTTTTGGAGCCCTGTCAAATGACGATCAAAATGGAGGTTTGGAAGAACTCTTGGCCTTCTAAGTAAGAAAAATTATTTCCAATGCATTGTACATCTATATTGCATTTCTTTTCTACATACAGTGTATATGTTATAATTAAATTGAGATGATGTTTGTATAATATTAATTCTTATTATTAGAAATGAAAGCTTAGAATCACTTGGATACATACAAAGCAATGGCTGCATGTGCATCACCCTCCATTGCAGATGAAGCTTTATGTGCAACAGATAAAAAGGCGAATTTTCAGAGGCTGGCAAGACTTCTAATGTGTGGAGGTGTCACACTGCTGAGAGAAGTGTTTGATTCCATTCATCCACCAGCTAACCTTCCGGTAAAGCTCAATGATCCTGCCACAAGGAGGCAGCTGAAAGGAGCAAAACTTTCAATACCAGAATGGGATTGTGTCTACCCATCTCGAGGGATGTATGGAAAGTCCACCGATTTTGACATCACTCTACTCTTCAGATTGTTAAGAACAATTTGCGGTCTTACCCCTCCTGCCACAGGGTGGGATAAGTCGCCTGTTAATGCAGATCACAGCTGCGAGGCAGACTTAGTGCGGATCAAGTACTATAGAAACTCTGTTTATGGTCATAACCATACAATGGAGATAACCGACAGTGATTTTGCTTATCTTTGGAAGGAAATCAGTGAGGCATTATTGAGAATTGCTGGAACTATCAGTGCTGCAAAGAGAGATGAATGGAAAGAGTCCATCAAAAAACTTTTTCATGATCCTCTAACACCAGATGCAGGGAGGTATGTGGCAGAACTCCAGTCATGGTACAAGAAGGACATTGACATTAAAGATGAAGTTGAAAAGCTGGGAAATACAATTATGGAGCTATTAATGAATGACAAACGGGAGCAGATCACAATGAATGACAAACACGACAAACAGCATGAGGAGCAGATCGCAATGTTGAATGCCATACTGCAGGAAGTAACTACATGTACATGTAAGCAGAATCAGCAAATAAATATCATCAATATTTATACCACTATTGAAAGCACTAAACCAGGTGGATCATCCATTACTCAAAGCCATTTACGTAACACTCCATTAGTGCAACAGCCTGGTCTACAGTCTGAGAGTGCATGTATTCCAGGACCTACAGGTATACCCCCAGAGCAACCACAAACAGAAGGTGCAGTTGGTATGTCTTCTAGCTGGGAGCTTCAACAGAATGACCCAACAGATCTTGACATCTGGCAGGTCATTCTGTCATCATGTAATTTCCCTCTCCTGTTTGAAAAGTTGAGAATGAAGTTCAGTGTTGATGTTCAAAGCAGCAGGTTGGGAAGTTTGGTGATAACTGTTTCATTCAGCTCATTGGAAGTCCTCGAGGGATTGTGGAAAGACCACTGCACTGGCCATCTTAATGAAATGGTCCAAGAAACACTGGTTACAGCAGAAGTACTACAAGAGCTTTGCCTTAGTGAGGTTAAGCTTAAAACCATCATTTCTGAGAAGGAGTACAAGGCATGTAAAGAGCTCTTTACACAAGGTAAGATTATCAGTAATAATTTTTATTGTATCTCACTCATTGGCTGACAATAAATTAATTTTGAGAGGGACATTGCAATTAAGACAACAAAATTTTGGCAGCAGCTTGCACCTTGCCGTACAAGAATCCGTCTTTAGACCACATCTGTTGCCAAGTTGTTTTTTCCCTCTTTCAATAACAATTATTGTAAGTAATAACATGTTCCAACTGGTGTCAATTTGAGGGGTACATATTTTTAGAATCCATTCTTATTATTGATCGAATAAGTAAGGCTTGAGGGAATATTTTCAATACAAACATTAGCAAAACATATTTTTTTATTATTTTAGCTAATTTTTGTATTGAAAACATTCTTATTCTTACATTAATTAAAGTGTCTTAATAAATAATTTAAATAATAATTATCTTTGGATTCCAACTGTAAAAAATTAAACACCAAGTTTATAAAGGGGAATTAACCTTGACTGAGATTTATTTAACATGACAGAGTTTTTACAAAGTAGTGGAATTTTTAGGACTTCGCCCAATTGTCCAACCTGGCCTCTCACTCAAGCCCTCTGGACGCCAATGACCTGAGAATTGCCACATCAGTTGGCAAGTCCAATGATATATATGTCCAATTGAGCGTTCTGTTCCGATGCAAATAAATTTTTTGCTAAAGTTTTGCACGTGCATATGAAACTCAAAAACAATACTCGTGAATAATGAGGACGCTCACTTGTAAACACAAAATCTGCGGGAAAAAATTGGTTCATTGGAGGCCCTATTTTATTGCCTTGCATATCTTCAATGTCCTTGAAACTTGCAGGCCATATAAATTGATGACCAATCTCGAGATTGTCAAATTTTTAAAAAAATTCATCTCGCGGTTTCTAAATTATCATCACATTTGTAGGCGTAGACCAAATTACATACAAAAATGGCAACAAGAGCAGCTGAACGCACGCGAATCAAATCCTTCTTTCTCGCAATCGGCCAAAGCAAACCCCTCACTTTTTCACACACCATTTCAAATGGAATCAAACTACTATGAGATGAAACTGCATCCCCATCGCGCATCATTTTCTTTAGATATTAGCCAATTATGTCGATAGTATGTTTTTCACTGTATTTATAATCCCCAAAACTTCATCCCTAAAAATTTCGAAAACGCTCTCATACATTTCTTTCAAACTTTGTCCAGTTGAAGCCCATGGTCTAATCAATTAGTCCACTAGCGGGTTTTTCAAAAATTTCTCTTGATCTAGAGAAACTCCGCAACTTGTGAATTTCAGAGGATCACCATTCCGTTGCCATGGAAGCACCGATGTAAACAAATCCTATACTCCCATAAAGTTCAATGTATTGTGTGTTTGCATGCAAAGTGGCTTGTCTTTTTATGCACTACAACAAAAGATATGGCCCATTAAAATTGAAAGGGTGTGGACTTGAGAAATGGGCACGAGCCTCCTTAAACATGATTATTTTAAAAGAATCAGTGAAGCAAGTTCCCTTTTCCAATTGATTTAACATAAAGTTTTGTTTGAATGAATCAACTGTCTTTAGTAATTAAAAAATGAATTTATTTATTAAAGATGTTAAGTATTAAAAATATATAAAAATATTAATAAAGCTTATTTTTTATCGTCATACATTATTCTCACCAGGCAATGAAAACCTGCAGCAACTGACAAGAGAAACTCCCAGTGCTACAACTACAAGTACAAGTGATGACAGTGATGAAAAAGAAATCCAAGAAGCTGCAAGTCAAGGTCATTTTAACTTTTTTCTTTTGCCAAGCAACAGTAATTAACTTGATGCAGCATACATGATAAAAGGGTACTAAATATATTCCTTTTAAAATAATACCATTGTTAATTTTTTGGGGCTCTTAAAGTGCACTGGTTATTTTATTCAAGGAAGGTAATTATTCAAGGAAACTAGGAAACAATAATTATTAGTTTGAAATGTTTCCTCAAAGGGGGGTTTATTCAAGATGGCTCCGAATTGCTATTCAATGAAATACATATCAAAGTAAGGCTGCATGTTAAGGTTTCCATTGGTTATAGGGTTTCTCATTTGTGGTCTTTTGGGGTGAGGAAATGCATAATAGAAAAACAGGTGCTGTGTTGCAGTTCTGTGGTAATGAGTAACATATATCAAACACAAGGAAGACTGTTTCATCATGATTTCCAAACACCGAGAAGTGGGTTGAAAAAATGAATCGCATCCAGGTTTTTTTTTTAACCCACTTCGAGGTGTTTGGATACCTGATGAAACACTCTTTTGAGTGTTTGACATAGCTTCTCAAACTGATCGTTAAATAGTTTAATACGGTGAAAACAAAGGAATAAAATCACCAAAATCTTTGTTAATTGTGATCAGGTTTCCAAACCACTATCACACTTTATAAATATATACATTTTCTTTGTTCAAACTTGATGAATTAGTAATGAGTTCGAGAATTACGTGTAAATATAAAGAAAACTGTCTCTTTATTTCTACTCAGCCAAATCTCCACATAATGGACATGCACCTTCCTTAAATGGACAGTGAACTGCTGTCCCAGCCATTTATCCACTAAAACTCTACATTTTGTAGCCTCCGGTTTCAAGCTTAACAGCCAAAATTACCTACTGGTAGTTACCTTGTTAGTGAACAGTTTAAGAGATGATTATACCACAGTAACAACAATTTTTTTCTTCAGTCTTTCTAATGTAATAGTTAATTTTTGTCGAAGAATGCAATGAAACATTTCTTTGTGTTACGTAAAATCTTTATATTTATACAACCAACCATACATGATCAGTTATAACACTTCACAGTTACAGAACAGGAGATTACAAGTGCTGAACTGGTACTTGGCTCATATGACTTGACCGTTTTTCTACATGCATATCTTTGTTATCACAGGTGCAGTGGTGGTACCCACAAGCCTGGACAACAGACCAGTTTCAGACACAGAACTTTATGACATTGGAAGTGGCCTTGGGACTAGCTGGAAAGAGCTTGGCAGATGCCTTGGGATTCCTGAGAAAGACCTGAAAGCTATTGATATGAAGGGGGAAGAAGAAAAAAAAGGAATATTGATGCATATGTGGAACGAAATGTGGGGTGGCATAAGCCTTAGGTTTCCCGAGAAACACCTGAAAGCTATTGATTTGAAGGAGCATGATAAAGAAGAAAGAAAAGGAATATCGATGCTTAATATGTGGAAGGAAACGTGGGGTGAATATGCCACTTGGGTGGTCTTACAAGGGGCCCTAGAGGAGATAGGAAGGACTGATCTGTCACAAAAAGGTAGAGCCTTACATATTCATACTTTGTGGTTGTTATCACTGTGGATGCATAAAGTAGAGCAGTGTCGCGTTCCCAGTACCGCAGACACGAGATGTTGTGTACTGGAGTTCGCCAGGTCAACCACAGTGTAGCACAGACGGGCAGCAAGACTTAACACTTTTATTAAAATCAGGCAGCCGACTATTTACATCACTTGCGGTAAAAACTAAAAAGGAATACGGTATACGATAGTCTAAGTTTAACGAATAAAAATACTAACTTTAGTTCCGAGAAACGAAAGGAAAAACAAGTTGACCGTATGACTTACGTCTGATCTTGACTCCGGGGTTAAAGGTACTTCAAAAACTCCTAAGACTAGTAACTCCAAAATCTTCTAAGAACTCTTAACTGAAGAACGGCTCCTACAACTCCCAAAACGTGCTTGTAGAAAAGAAATCTAAATACATGGCTCTGACGTACAGGAAATAAAAATGAACTACTCTTTGTGCGGCTAGTAAAAAAAGATATTCGTAATCACGCAATTAAAGAAACAAAGCTACAAAGAAATAGGAACAAACAGTCTTTGGGCGATACTACAGTTCTTTGTATTCGTGAGAACGTGACAAGCAGGAATATGTAACTAACATGATGGGATGTTACAAAACAGTAACTCGAGTTTCACGCTCAATGGCAATCATCAGACTGAATAAAACAGGTCAGGGAGTTGTTAAAGCAGCTCATGCATGCCTGACAAATGTTGTATGCAAACATTTCAGTACATGTTTGTTCTTAGCCAACATATTGTTTTGTATGAAACAACCAATCTGAGGCACTGCCCCTTTACCTCTTTAACTCCCAAGAGTGCCAAATATCAAATTTCAAAAAAAAATCCAACATTTTATTTTGTAAAATATTGAAAAACAAATGGTACCATGCAGAAGTACTGCTGAAGAGGTTTCATTTGAATGGTCACACCATAGGATTTCATCAAAAGACTCAAAAGAAAGAACAAATGGTACCATGTAAAAGTACTGCTGAAGAGGTTTCATTTGAATGGTCACACCATAGGATTTCATCAAAAGACTCAAACATTGGAACAAATGGTACTATGCAAAAGTAGTGCTGAAGAGGTTTCATTTGAATGGTCGCACCATAGGATTTCATCGACAGGCTCAAAAGTTAGAACAAATGGTACCATGCAAAAGTACTGCTGAAGAGGTTTCATTTGAATGGTCACACCATAGGATTTCGTCAACAGACTCAAAAGTTAGAACTACACTACATGTCTCTGTTGTAGGTTAAAATTATTTTGAACTAGGTAATTTTTTATTTTCCTCTGTCTGAGATTATGTTAATGAATCTGGGAAAAAGGAAAATAAAAATTAACCTAGTTTGAAATAATTTTAACCTAAAATTATTTTAACCTACAACATCTCCATAATTGACTCTGGGAGTATAGTGAAAGGGTTAAATTAAAGCCCCTAATAATATAACCTGATTTTCTAAACATAAAATTTACAGCCGGCCTCTTGATTGAAACATGGGTGGAGGGGGGTGGGGGGGATGGGGGGGGTAAGTAATCATCTATCCATGAACATTATTTTGTTTCATTAACTTCGTTAAGTAAGATTTATGACACTTAACTTAGAATAATAGGGTCTGTAAATTTTGAATCTTCTCGTGTTCTACAGTGGTTTTGAAGAATAGTGTTGTGGGTGTTGAATCCATCACCAGTTCTTTTCCCTTAACAAAGGTCAAATACTGTCATTGTGGGCTTTATATACCCAGTACACAAATGACAATTAACTCTATTTGGCCAAAAGTTAAGGTAACCAAAACATAAAATAAAAAACTTTGGAATTGCAGTGGAAATCAGCAAAGGGGCTCTCATTATTAACTTTGTTTTTCAATGTAAAAGTACAAAAGTTGCAGTGCCATGAACTCCAAAAAATATTATCTCGTACATTTCTCCCTTTTTTCCATTCAATTGCCACATCTCAGCCAGGCTTTGTAAGAACTAAAATTATTTTACGTAGATTACATATTCATCTTCACGTTTGCCAATTTGAACGATACAATTTATTTATTTGCAGAGGAAACCTATGTAAAACACAGCGAGATACCCAGTTTCCGAGCGGCCATTTTCCACTCGCCAATATTTTTTCATATTTTCTCGTTCGACAGACTAAGCTGGAAAAGAGGGACTGTTTGTAGTCTAGAGCAGTTTTTTTTAAAGCTTTAAACCTTCATTAGTAAAATTGTTCAATTAACCTTCGCCTGTCCGAGAAACCTCTCAGTACTCTCTGTGGCCGAATCAGGGGCGAATTGCAGACGGTTCATTTATGTTCTTGAAGCTCATTACAAATTGGAATTTTTTAGCTGTTAAAATTATTTTATAACAGTCCATTTCAATCGATCTCAAACCCATTTGACCAGGCTTTTAAGTGCTGACTGTTGTTTATCGATGTTGAATGTTTCCACAGGTGAGAGAGCAGAAGCAGCTACAGGGGCGGCTGAGCCTGCTGCGTATGGTAAGATATACAAGCACTGTCTTTGTACTTTTTGAGTAGGGGGTTGGGTTTGGAAATATCCGAGTAGCTGTATCCGTAAAATGCCGGTTAAAAGAACACATTCAAAAAGAGGAAGACTGCAGGGGAGTGTGATTGGGTATTCTGCTTGTGACAAGTCACCAGTGATCAGCATACAACATAGTTACCCACATGCACAAATCAAATGATTTTTCCTCCGCAAATTATAATGCTCGCTTGTAGTGTGAACCTCGTCCCTTTAATCTACAGTGGTAATTAATTTAATTTATTTGATCTACAGTGGTTTTGAGGAATAGTGTTGTGGGTGTTGAATCCATCACCAGTTCTTTTCCTGAAACAAAGATCAAATACTGTCATTGTGGGCTTTATTAACCCGGTACAAAATTAACTCTATTTGGCCAAAACATGAAATAAAATACTTTGGAATTTCAGTGGAAATCAGCAAAGGGGCTCTTCTTATTAACTTTTTTTTTCAATGTAAAAGTGCAAAAGTTGTAGTGCCATAAAGTCCAAAAAATTTTATCTCGTACATATTACATATTGTAAAATTCATTAATAATTCATAAAGGTACTAACAAAAGAAATGAGCCATTCCAATCACATGATTACCCTGTATTGTCCGGGGATGCACAATGTGCGAGCCAGCGAGCTATACGAGCCATGCGAGGCAGACACGCGAGGCATGCAGAAAATGCGGCACGTCGCGTCACGTCATGTCGCATCGTGTCGTCCCTTCTCCTTGGTTCGTACGCGTGGTCTATGCCATTTTGATAATCGGGAAGAGATTTTTGTCTGCTATCTGTCTTAATCGTTGCCATCCTTTTGTAAAGGTACGTGTTTTTATTGTATTATGTTCAATACAACTTTTAACAACTGATACGATATTAAAGTTTTATTTATGGCTTCTAATTTGAATGCATTTGCATACATGTAAATCAACTAGATGTATATCATTTCCATACTAAACAGATGTCAAACAGACGATTGCAAACCACGCAAAGAAGCAAAATGTGCAACTTGCAAGAACATAATTTCATTTGGTGCTCTCCATGCAGAATTATTCATTTGACATGGATATAAAGAATGTTCTTCTTCTGTCCACGAATAGAATGCATTTCATTGCCAAGAAACTGTTACATAAAACCATTTCAAGCTGGTGTAGATGTGACATATGATCCTGAGTTGACTTCAGAGCAAAAAGCTTTGATTAATATTAATAATTAATACCACTTGTGCTTCTTTTATTGACTTCACACATTAATAAAGTTTTGTTTGGAAGAAACAAGGCTTCCTGTCCTCCATGGCCCGGTAACTTGGTTTGCCCCTTCAGCTCTATTTTCTATAAAAATAGATATTTTGGAATGTAAATACCCCTGGAAGTGAATGTCACTTATTGCCATAGCAACAGTATAACTTGATGAAAACACCTTTGACGAGCTCGGTGACCCTATTTTTTTATTATTGGGTAATGATCAGTTTAAATTTTAAGGTGGCTCTGAAACTGCTCCTTAGAATTTTTTTTAACTTAATCATTACTCAATAATAAAAAATGGGTTAACTGACTTCGTTTTTTGAGCATTTGTCTAAAATTAAGGTGTTTTTTTAACAGAGTACCGTTGCTATGGTAACTAGTGACGTCAATACAATAACCATAATTTCTTTGTCGATGATTGGGAATTTTTATGAGTACTGACCCATCAAAGTATATTTAAGGGGGGAGACAAAGGGGGGGGGGGGACTCCACAAAATGGTTGCTATGGGTGACTTCTAACCGTCATATATTGGGTTCCCTTAGTTTCCTGACTTAATTTTGGCCAAGTTTGATCTGTCGGAGGTAGTTATGAAAGAAGAACCTATCACGTTATTCAGTTTTTGTGACGTCATAGTTTTTTAGTAACGTAAATTTCAACAAATCCGTACCACAGATTTTGCACTGAATGCACTCTTGGTGTTTGTTTTCTGGTCACGTGACTTGTTTTCTGAACACCCAGTTGAAATATTGTCCAACCAGTTGGCGTGATTCTCAGACGGTCCGGAGAGAGAGTGCTGGACACGAGCGAACGAGACCGCGTCATTTTCATGCCTTCTTACACGAGGTCGCTTTCGTCGAGAACGGGAACGTCAGTTGACGACGGCGCGCACATTAAAAACACTCATATATGGGTCACACGCGCGCATGAAAAAGTATTATTTTGGGTATTTTTTATGCGCGCCGTCGTCGTCAACTGGCGTTACCGTTCTCTTGCTATTAAATAAATTTATTTAATAATAATTATTTTTTTTTAATATTGAGTTTGCCTCGCATGCCTCGCATGTCTGCCTCGCATGCCTCGCTGGTCTGCCTCGCATGCCTCGCTGGCTCGCATAGTGTACACGCTCTATTGGCCGATACAATCTTGACATAACTAACGAGTGGTTGTATCTAATTTGCATTCCAGATACAACTCACTAGTGGTTGTATCTAATTTGCATTCCAGATACAACTCACGAGTGGTTGTATCTAATTTACATTCCAGATACAATTCACTAGTGGTTGTATCTAATTTACATGTGAATGCGAATTTCACAAGTTTACTCCATTCGTGTCCGTGTTGTATCGGTTTTCAGTTACGTCACGGCGGCCATATTGGTGTACAGCTACAAAAGAATTTTAATGAACTTCTTTTGTTATATGCACCAACATGGCCGCCATAGCCATTGTCATTTGAGTCCCACAGGACCGCAGTCGTAGTACGGTGGCCCACTGGGGCCACTGTAACACACTTTAAATTAATGCCGTTTCTGTATAAAAACTCGCCTCTTTTATGCAATGGTTCTTGTTTTCAATACAAGTATAAGCCTCTTCCATAGAAACGAGCCTCCTCCGTAGAAATGAGCCTCCTTCGTAGAAACGAGCCTCCTCCGTAGAAATGAGCATCCTCCGTAGAAATGAGCCTCCTCCGTAGAAATGTGCCTCCTCCATAGAAATGAGCCTCCTCCGTAGAAATGAGTCTCCTTCGTAGAATTGTGCCTTCTCCGTAGAAATGAGCCTCCTCCGTAGAAACGAGCCTTCGCCGTAGAAATGTGGCTCTTCCGTAGAAATGAGCCTTTGTCGCAGATATGTGGCTCCTCCGTAGAAATGGGCCTTCGCCGTAGAAATGTGGCTCCGCCGTAGAAATGTGGCTCCTCCGTAGAAATGAGCCTCTTCCGTAGAAATAGGCATGTTGTAAAATATGAACTGGACTGGATTTGTAAAACATGGATTTGTAAAATATGGATTTGTGAAACATGGATTTTGTAAAATGAAAACAAATTTTAAAAGTATTCTTTCGACTTCCTTTATTTCATTTTTTTCTGTCCTCCGGATGTTGTCACGGATTATATGTTAAAAAGTGTTGACGGGCATGTACGACTCCTGCAGTTCGCAAATAAATTTTAAAGCCTTCATAGCTTAGCCTTTACATTCTTTCTTAAGCAAGACGCTAGTTTCGATTCCAAGGTAAACCTCATCAGGCTCAATTATCCTTCGAAGAGTCAAGATTTAAGTCAGTTTTCTTCATACGAGGCTTTTGTGTAAATACCGACCTAAAAGCTGAAAAGGCTCAGGCAACCTTTCATCTGAGCGGTTAGAAACAAAATATGGAAGCTGTGAGAAGTAAATGTTGCAAAATTAACAGGGCTCGAGACTAAAGGTAGCCAACTAGACATAGTCTAATAAAAATTTAGTTTTGGCTAGTAGATTTTGGCTTCACTAGCCATTTTGCTTAGTGAAAATGGTAATGAACCGGACGGAAACGAAACTGGAAATTATTTCCGATTAATCGCAAAGGCAAACTTGAGAGAGCAGAAATTAAAACATAGACTGTAAACGGACATCATTATTATTTAATGCCATAAAGCAATAACAAGAAATAACTAAAAAGCGATTGTTTTTGTTTCTATATTTAGAAGTTCAAAATAAGTTATGGCATCAAATATTGTGATGTCCGTTTACAGTCTTTGTTTTAGTTTCCGTTCTCTCAAGTTTGCCTTTGCGATTAATCGGAAATAATTTCCAGTTTCGTTTCCGTCCGGTTCATTACCATTTTCACTAAGCAAAATGGCTAGTGAAGCCAAAATCTACTAGCCGCCAAAACTGAATTTTTACTAGACTATGTCTAGTTGGCTACCTTTAGTCTCGAGCCCCGTTAATTTTACAACATTTACTTCTCACAACTTTCATATTTTGTTTCTAACCGCTCAGATGAAAGGTTGCCTGAGCCTTTTCAGCTTTTAGGTCGGTATTTACACAAAAGCCTCGTATGAAGAAAACTGACTTAACTCTTGACTCTTCGAAGGATAATTGAGCCTGATGAGGTTTACCTTGGAACCGAAACTCGCGTCTTGCTTAAGAAAGAATGTAAAGGCTATAAGCTATGAAGGCTTTAAAATTTATTTGCGAACTGCAGGAGTCGTACATGCCCGTCAACACTTTTTAACATATAATCCGTGACAACATCCGGAGGACAGAAAAAAATGAAATTAAAAAGGTCGAAAGAATACGTTTAAAATTTGTTTTCATTTTACAAAATCCATGTTTCACAAATCCATGTTTTACAAATCCAGTCCAGTCCATGTTTACAATATGCCCATTTCTACGGAAGAGGCTCATTTCTACGGAGGAGTCACATTTCTACGGCGAAGGCTCATTTCTACGGAGGAGCCACATTTCTACGGAGGAGCCACATTTCTACGGCGAAGGCTCATTTCTACGGAGGAGGCTCATTTCTACGGAGGAGGCTCATTTCAACGGAGAAGGCACATTTCTACGAAGGAGGCTCATTTCTTCGGAGGAGGCTCATTTCTATGGAGGAGGCACATTTCTACGGAGGAGGCTGATTTCTACGGAGGAGGCTCATTTCAACGGAGAAGGCACATTTCTACGGAGGAGGCTCGTTTCTATGGAAGAGGCTTATACTTGTATTGAAAACAAGAACCATTGTATAGAAGAGGTGAGTTTTTATACAGAAACGGCATTAATTTAAAGTGTGTTGCAGTGGCCCTAGTGGGCCACCGTACCCACAGGCAAGCTCACGTCACGAGAAAGCGAAGGGTTAATTATTAGCGGTGTGTGAGATGGGGCGTGACCTTTCGATGAAAGCGGTATTGGGTTACACGGCGGCCGTTTTTAAACTTTAAGACTTTGTATGGGGAAAAAAATAACGTAGATTTCGAACGCTTAATAAAGCGAAATTTAGGCATTAATTCAATAAAGTGATTCTATTGAACTCACCTCTGGTGTATTCTTTTGTCCTTCGGGGTATTTCAAGCCGTATTGGGTTGTTTTGTCACCACTGTTATTCCCTTCATAAGACGGACTCCGTCTTATGAAGGCCGGGGGGGGGGGGGGGTACTTTGGTCAACTTTTGCTGGGTATGTGCCGCTGGCCTCTCAGAGCCCCTACCCCATTATAGTCTATTCTGTGGCCAATTATAGACCCCATCTTAGTCACTTTTGAGTAAATGTAAATTTCGCAATCCCAACTTAGTCACTTTCTGTTTAGCCATCTACCTTGAGTTCGGAACCCTTTTAACTAGGTCATCATCCTCAAATGAATTGACACTCTTCACTACAAACCTTCTGCTACATTTGTTAACCGAAAATATTTACAAGCTAAAACTACCCAAAAAAATACTTGCCAGAATTTTCTTAGCCCCAAAAAATCCCGACAATTTGCGACCCCATTCTAGTAACTCTATTGAAAATGCAACCCCATCATAGTCAATCCAGTCGTGAAAATGCGACCCCATCCAGCGGCACATCCCCATTAGCCCATTACTAGGAAGTACCCCCCCCCCCCCCCCCCCGGGTATGAAGGGAATAACAGTGGTGACAAAACAACCCAAAACGGCTTGAAATACCCCGAAGGACAAAAGAATACACCAGAGGTGAGTTCAATAGAATCACTTTATTGAATTAATGCCTAAATTTCGCTTTATTAAGCGTTCGAAATCTACGTTATTTTTTCCCCATACAAAGTCTTAAATTTTTAAAACGGCCGCCGTGTAACCCAATACCGCTTTCATCGAAGGGTCACGTCCCATCTCACACACCGTTAATAATTAACCCTTCGCTTTCTCGTGACGTGAGCTTGGGCTGCCTGTGACAGGACTGAAGGTCACGTGAGTGAAAACCATCTATACATTTACTCGCCTTCGGCTCGTGATTAGCGACCTTTAGATTTATTCTACGAGTACGAGATTGAGTACGAGTACGAGTTTTCAAACCAAATTCGTGTGCCTCATATAATTTCTTATCACACCAATCGTATCTCTAACGTTTGTTTATGTGTTAGTCAGCAACAGGAAAGAGTTATAGTTCGGGGGATACAATTACCTCGAAATTCCAAAGTCTCGTACTCGATTTCGTACTCGTAGTCAAATATAAAGGTCGCTGTTGTACAGTCCGATACAACACTCCTGCTCATGTAGTAAACATTACTTACATTTTTCCTTTTTTCCATCCAATTGCCACATCTCAGCCAAGCTTTTTAAAAACTAAAACTATTTTACATAGATTACATATTCATCTTCACGTTTGCCAATTTAAGCGATGCAATTTATTTATTTGCAGAGCAAACCTATGTAAAACAAAGCGAGATAACCAATGGTGAAAACTACGTAGCAAAGTCCGGTTATGTTATGATAATAAACAACAACATCTTCCCATCTTCCCGTCTTCCCACCTTCCTATCTTCCCATCTTCCTCTGATCATGAGGACGCATGAAAAAGAACCTATGGAATTCCGCGGAACACTGGAACATCTGAAACATGTATTTCAGTTTACCTATGGCTTCAGACTTGAAGAACACGAAAACCTGACTAAAAGTGAAATGTTAAAGGAACTAACACACACCGCAGAGAAAGACTTTTCCACATATGACTGTTTTGTGTGCGTGATCGTAAGCAAAGATTCAAAAGATGGAATCTTTGGAACTGATAACGAGGTGATTAACCCCGAGACCATCACATCGCTTTTCACTCGTGATAAGTGCCCCTCATTGGATGGAAAACCAAAGATATTTCTGATCCAAGCACTGCAGAGACAACAAACATACAAGGGACCTGGCAGTGGTCCACCTCCGCTCCCAGTTATTTCTCAAGATGATTTTCTAATTTGGTACGCTCCTCTTATTCGTGGTCCTCCTTTGGGTTTTGGAACTCCCCTGGAGTCTCTCGCGAATACACTCTCAGTTAGGGATACCTCATCAAGGGACCTTATGGAGATACTGATGGGAGGGAGCAAAGAAGCTGGACACCTTTTTCCATTTCGACCGCCGTACCTGGTCTCTACGCTAACAAAGAAAGTGTTTTTAAAAAAGAAATGAAGCGTTAGCCGAAATACAGTCAAGATTCAATCCGATTACACACATATTAACTGCGTGGTCTTCTCCATGTTAGACAGATAGAAGACTAATAATTATCAGAAACAGATAAGTAGATAATTTGTAATAAATAGACTGTGGATAAGCAGCATTTTTAATGATTATGTTTTTATTGACTTTGCTCTACAAAATATTAATTATGAAATTGGACTGAGTGAAGTACAATTCAGGAAGTATTGAGCAAATACTCGTAGGCACATGGGGATTCAGAATCAAGCATGTATTATTCATACGATTATGTAACGTTATGATGCCCATTTATATTTTTTATTTTGTACTGCAAATCATAGCTAGGATTATTATTTTAAAGATGTGATAATACGATATGGCCTTTACTAGGTTGCCATGCAGTCTTGAATATTAAGTCAATATTTTAGCAATTTATTCGGTGTATTATATATATAGTATTTTGTTAACATTTTAATGATACGATGTACCTTAGGGCAACCATTTATTGCGGCAAATCTTGCGGCCTGGGATCAAGGCACTTAAGACTTAAGACCAATTTCAAGTGTAGTAGTTTTACTTAAAAAAGCATTTAGTATCATCGATAAGTAGTCGCTTTAATTATAATATGAGAGGTAGTGACATTGGGGGGTCATGTGACTCGCCCTTGCAAGTGGAAGATTTTACACGCCGGTTTCAAAAACAGGGCTGGAAATTTCAGCCCGGGCTGAAACTTTCTTCGTGTAATCGCAAACGTCGTTTTAAGAAGATATGTTCAAGAAACCGGGCTGAATTCTCAGCCCGCCAAACCTAATCATTCATTCGGACCGTCAAATAAAGATTCTGATTGGCTGAGTTTAGTTAGACATAAAATACATTATGTATGATTTAGATATTTATCCAGAAATAAAACCAAAATAAAATGCCCTTCCATTGTTCTTCATTCATCATATTTTGTAGCGGGATCGGAGGAGAAAGGCCACAACGAAATCCAACAGTCAACAGTATTTATCCCAAACTAGTCCGAGCACACAACCCTCTTTAACTAGCTCTGTATTGTGCCCCGTGTTGTGCGCCCGTTGCAACGCGTAGTCGCCTTTTTATACTTCACTGTTACGCATACAAGTTAACGATATCTCACTACGACTACATTGTCCTTTAACTATTTAAAATAACCGTCTTGCTTCATGCCGCCGTGCTCGAGCACTATTCGTTTGAAAGAACCTACAATCCTAGTCACATTTTGTTGGGATACCTCACGCTCAAAACATATTCACCCTACAGTTGGCGTCCTTCCCTCCCAATGTTGAATTTTGCGGCTCTGCGATCACTAAATGTCAAACCAACATTTAGAAGGGTGGGAGGCCCAGTCATGTGTCCCAACAAATGTGACGAAAATGTAGCTCGCGCATAACAAGTTACTAACACATTTCGTTACAATTTGATATATCACATTGTATGGCGTCTAGATAAAGTCAAAGTCTCTTTAATCCGTCACCCCTCCAGGACCCTGGGTAATCGCTGCACCGTTTAGGGGTTATAATTTGTGGTTTGGTATCACAAAGAGTGTTTCATTTGAAAATGACCACTACATTGTTATTCAGATACCCTTTAAGGTAACTGGAGCTTGCTTTAAGCTTACTTTATTATCTTGAAACCATCGCCAAAAGTGATAGAAGCAAAGAAATATAAACTAAACAGACAAAATAACGCCTAGAAAAGTCAAAATTTCACAAGAATGGCAAGTTTGATTTGTTGACCGCCTGCCAATAAATCAAATTTCATGAACTGTAATCCACTTCAATCTTTGCAATCCTGCACTTTATCTCCAAACTACTGCTTCTGTTTTACTCTATAGAATCTTTTTATCCAACTAAGTTGTATATTTGGTGGCATTTGGCGATATAACGTGGAAATAAGCTGAGAGAAATTTTGCTATTTTAGCGGGACAGTGTCCCTTTAAGTTTCAGAGTATTAAGCCAGAAAAATTGTATTCGTGCAGAAAACTGAATCGGTTTCCTCCATTCTTAATCGCTGTCAAATGTCATACAGCCATCAAAAGCCTTTCTGTTCTCATTGACTTTAAAAGTTTGTGAACAGAAAGACCATGACGGCCATACAATCAAGTTGTAATTTTATTATCATAATGTTAGTATTTACAATCATTTTTGTGTGTCCAGAATTAGCTTTTAGCGACACTAAATTTAAAGTGACTTAGCTACTTTCGTACTTGCATGCTTACTTACCCGCTTTAGGGTTCTATCTAGGGGGTATGAGGGGTGGAAGATTCCCCCCCAAAAAAGTCCAGCTCCCCCCACTCCCACAGAAAAAACAACAACAGCAACAAACAAACAAAAAATGTAATATTACAGTATAGAGAAGTTTCCAGTTGATTGTCGTAAAAACCAAAACTAAAGTAATTACTCTGGCCAATCACAACGGTTGTAGACAATTCAATGAACCAATCAGAACGATCTAAGCAGACATGTAGCAGGCGCCAAGCGCGGGAAAACGCGTGCGAGCAAGTCACGGTTGGTTTTAGTTTTACTTCTAATTGGTTGATAAAGTGGCCTAAGATTTTAAACCATTCAGGAAACGTAGCAGTGCAAAACCAAAGCAATTCACAAATGTTCAGTATAGCGTACAAAAACATGAAGAGAAATGCAAATGAATCTAACAAGAAGCCACCACTGAATATGAACAAATAATTAACGCTGAGACAGCCAATCAAGTTGCAGCAGCCGTCACGTATGACGTCATGAAGCTTAATGGAAGACTCCGAACCGGAAGTGCCACTGAAGTGATCTGGTAACTAACTATCTCGCTCCATAGTTTCAAGTTTTCAATCCACTCGCGCGTGCTCCGCGTTCCACGTATGCTGATGATATGAACTTGTTTGGTGACCTCAAACACGTGATAAAACCTTGGATTTTCCTCTGATGCGTATGTGACATTCCACTGGGTGCCTCGATCTGTGAAATAACTGTTGATATCCTTGCTGAGGTCTCCTTTGTTCCAGTTTTCCAGATAAGCAGCGGAGGTTAAGTAAGCTATTTCTGCAATGTTCAAACGTAACGGAGTCCAAGTATTTCCGCATATTGGGTACCTAGGCGAGCTCTTTTCTTTGCCAACAAAGTTGTCATTGGTTTCTGTGTGATTATTCAACTGTGGGAAATAGCAACCTTTGTCGCTGCAGTTAGGGCGAGATGTGACAGCAAGGATGATCACGCCGATGTACGCAATGACAAATAAGAAAGCGAATCGCTTTTTTACGATGAAGTACTCTCCACTCGGTCTCCTACAGCCTCTAAAGCACACGTATAAAATAAGGCAAGCGGTGAAAAACGGGTAGAAAAATGAAAAACAAACGGACCCCGTCGATGCGCCCACGAGAGTAAACGAGACTGGTGAGAGAATTGAGAACAGAACAAACGCAGCGCACATTGGGAGAAGTGCTACAGAATATACTTCATGGCTTTGTTCTCTGTAGCAGAAGGCGAGTAGGCCGACGGAGCCGAGAACTGCAAGCACAAAGGCAGAAAACCAGGCTACTACGACACAACTGCCAAGGAAAGTCATGACACCAAAATCTCTTTTTGCGCAAACAGCGTAGATGCTTGCACTGAAAAGGATTATCAGAAAAATCGCTACTTTTGCAACTCTGAATTTAATCGATCGCTTGATAACTGCAACTTTTATGATTTTCCAGAAAAGGGAACAAACGAGACAAACCAAAAACATTGTACAGCAGAGGAGACCGAACATGCAAAGAGTGTAAAATGTTTGATCGCTCATGTTGTCCCCGAGCGGCGAAATCATTTCGAAGGTTATCTCTAGTGCACAGTTGATGGCGAAGCTGAAAACGGTGACAAAAAACGAGATGAGAGATACGACAATTAATGGATGCGTGAGATATGGGGTACAGAGCAGAAAATATATCCCGGACGACTTTCCACTGTGCCCCTGTACGACCGGGAAAAATCTGCAAGAAACAGAGACTCGACAGAGACGGCAGATTAACTCTTCACAGCCATGTCTTCAGTTAGCAGTGGGGGATCTAGGGGAGGAGCCCGCGTTGGGGGGGGGGGGGGGGGGTTAGGACTCCCCGCCCTCCGTACCCCTATTTTGCAAAAAAATAAGGTTCGAAGGGTTGAAAATGTTTTCAGTCTCTAACTTTTATAACCCCCCCCTCCCACATTTATCCCCCCACCCTCCTCCCGATAGACTCTGACTCCTTTACTGTTTGTGTTATGTGATTGTATATGGGAATCACTAGGAATTACTGTTTAAGTGGGAAATTAGGAAGTACTTTCTGACGGGCTATTTGTTTTTCAAGATTAAGGCGGGGGCTTTACCTGAATTTGAATGAAATTTTAAGAGGTTTAATGAATGGATAGAACTGAGAACAGGGACCGCGGAGCCGGGGGGGCTGGGGGGGCTTCAGCCCCCCCCAATAATTTTTGGAAAAAAATATAATTTTACCCAATTGAAAAATTACTGTTTTACTGCTCTCATAGATATGCGATAATTAATGAAAACTTTCGCAAGTGAGTGTTGTGGTAAGCGGTAAATTGATTTCTTCCTTTAGGACATGCAATATGGCGGCCGTTCGTAGGACATGGCTTATAGGTCTTCTCTTAAGTTCTGTTATAGAAGTCGTTGAACTTGTTTGCTTACATCAGAAACCCACAACTCTTGTGGGGATCTGTTCAGATAACCATTCCACTGGAGACGGCATTGTAATCAGTGCGGCATACTGTATGTCGGCGCAATGGCATGTTTCCGCTATTTCCGTCAAATATCGCGAGAAGTACCTTAAACAAAGACTGATGTATAGTTGCAGTCACCCTGGGTCGTACAATCCAACTGCTATCAGCAATCAGGAGGCTCACATGATCTTCCTTGTGTTCGATGTTTTGTTATTGTAGTTCAAATTTGGTGGTATTTATTAGCCTGATAAATAACAAAATAATTCACTGCGTCTGGTATATTGGGATGCATTTTTAGCCATTCTGGGAGCATTTATTATAAAAATTTTCCGGGGGAGCATGCCCTCGGACCCCCCTAGACGGCTAGCGCCTGCGGCGCAAGCTAAAAATGCCTATGGCATTTGATTTAGCCCCCCCCCCCAATCGAAAATATGCTGCGCGGTCCCTGCCGAAGTTTGTTTCGTATTCACTAGCTGGATCATAGGGGCCTTAGATTCGCTCTTGTAGTAGTATTCGAAAGAATCGTATAAATAAACTGGGAACTTTAAGAGAAGTATTACAAAAGGTAGCAATAACTGGACAGAAATTTATATACGCATAATTACGTTTACCGCCACTAAAATATTGAATCGCTACCTTTGGATAAACAGCAAAAAATTGTATCTTTGTGCAGATCAGGATCAGCAATGGGCATAAAACAAACTTTAAACAAAATGAAGATCAAACAAATATAAATGTCAAGAAACCATTGTTGATCCTCAACTACACAAAGTTCTTTCTCAAATTGTGCTATTCTTTTCTGTGGTCAACTTTTTTGAGCGATTTTTCGAAGATGAAAGGCAAGAACT
The DNA here is from genome assembly GCA_022457155.1 of Cladopsammia gracilis. NCBI lineage: Eukaryota > Metazoa > Cnidaria > Anthozoa > Scleractinia > Dendrophylliidae > Cladopsammia > Cladopsammia gracilis. The sequence continues at coordinate 2,155,852 of JAJGOT010000059.1, read as the reverse complement.
TGAAAACAACTGGCCAATCTTTTCAAGTTGCAGCCAAAGATACGCTTTGATAGTTTCATTCAAAGTCACCCCAACGAAACTTCGTTGGAGTGACTTTGTTTCATTGGACTAGCAATATTGTTCGGATTTTTCGGTTGATGGCAATATGTGTTTTGGTTTTTCAAAGTGATACTTAAAAAATAGGTGACATTGCTCCTTCAAGGTTTGATCTATCTTTTTGAGCGAAGGGGGGAAGGTAATACAGGTCAATCAGCCTTGACTGAAACAATCGATAAAATCAGAGGATACTCACTCATGGACGAGAAGATGGGAAGCCTGTGCTTTGTCCAAGCCAGCTGAGGACTCTGGGTCCGTGCGCGCAGGATAATGGCGGTACTGTGTCAGAGTCGAGTCAGTGAGGTAAACAAAGTTGTTCTAAAGGACATTGTAGGTCTAAAGTTGTTTCAAATGTTGTCTAGTATACACTTTGATGGATGGAAGCCATTCTTTAGAATCGAGTTAGCCCCGAGAAAGGAGTGAAATAATTCAGGATTTAGGGAAATCACATCGAAAACGGAAGTGACAGAAAAGTTAAGCTGGGTTTCATATCTAATCAAAACATTCTGAAAGTGAAAAGGAAACCCGCTTCTAATGCAATTCGGAACTTGAGGTAGGTTTCTCTTACAGCTGTTTCATTTCAATATTGTTTACAAATTCCATCCTGCAAAAACGACCGATCGATTCTTGTAAGATTGGAACTGCTAGATGTATACAACTGCCATAGATAAGATGGTGTCTGATATGTTGAGCTTACCTTTACTGTTGAACCTCGCCTACGGTAGTGGGAGGAGCGACTTTAACCAGTTCATTTTTGAACCAAATTAATCAGCTCAGAATTATTCACATTTACCCAGGATCTATTACTACAGACTTAAAGAAACTGATGTTGAACTTTCAGAAAATTGATGTCTCAGGGCCTGTTTATATGAGGGGTGGCGAATGGTAAATCCGAGACTCGCCGAGACGCCGAGACCCTTGTTTCAAAATTCGAGACCGAGACCGCAGCTACGTTATAAAATCCGAGCCCGAGACCCAATGCGGGAAAAAACCGAGCCCGAGACTCAGTGCTAAAAATATCCGATTCACCTATCAAACAACAAACAAGGATGAAGAATGAGAATGCTTGACAAAAATATCCGAGACTCCGAGACCTTGAGGAAAAAAAATCGAGACTCCGAGACAGAAAAAGCACCAGCCAAACGAGACTTTGAGACTTAAAATAAAAACTGCCGAGATTTCGAGACCGGACCAAAATTTTCCGAGACCCACGATTTTGAAGGTACCATTCGCCAGCCCTTATATGGTCTCGGGTACCCGAGACAACCCTCTCCCCCCCCCCCCCCACGCAAGACAACTTTGCCGAGTGTTTATATGAGAAATGTTGTCCCTGCTGACCGAGTCAAAGTTGACCCTACTTAAATATTCACAACGCTGCGTAAATATTCAAATCTAAATACAGGTATCGTATACCTGTTCTTTTGACTTTGTTTCATTCATTCGACCACTGGGGGCTTTGCTGATTTACATTTTACTTCGTTAATGTGAATTTGTGTTCTTAAACCTAAAAACTTGGCTTTCCATGACACTCAGAATGCCATGAGTTGTCCTGGGTAGGCGAGCCAAAGTGTTTATATAAGAAAAAGTTGTCCCTCCTGCCAGGGTTACCCTACCTGCCGAGGCAAGACAACTCGCCCAACCGAGTTGCCCCCCCCCCCCGATACGAGTCATGATTAGATAGATAGATAGATAGATAGATAGATAGATAATCTTTATTTAAACACGGTAAAAATTCGTCAGCTAAAAATCATTATAATGCTAACACAAAGCAATAAACTCTCATGTAAACGGCTGAATTTTTCAAAGAAATAAGTGAAAAGTTAGCTCGGCCAGGGTACAGTGTAACTCGGGGGGAGGGTTGTCTCGGGTACCAGAGACCGTATACAAGCCCTCTGGTGACATTTTTCACACCTCAGGTGAAAAATCCTGCCAAAGGGATATCAACTTGAGTTACAAAATTATATGTTCAGTTTGGAAAAGTATACATGTAGTTGAATTTTGGAAAGCTATGGTTGAGTGTTTTAGGAAAGCTTCAGTTCTCGCTACCTGTACTACCAGTATAAAACAAGAAGAACTGCAGCAGATCTGAAGTGCATCCGCCACTCTCTGCATAATGCAGAACTGCATGGCATATGAAGCTCTGCAAAACAAGCCAGCAAAGACAGGCATAAGATGCGCCTCATTTTCAAGCTTGTTGCCAGTCAGCCGCACGGTCTTAATTTGGACTTCCAGTTTATTTGAGGTGTGCGCACTGTTTCAAATGGCACGTACTGGTAATACAACCACCAACTGTTAAAAATGACATTCCACTGAAGAAGGGCTAAGCCCAAAACGTCTGGAATAATTTCTAGTTTTTGGCACTTTTCATCATTAACATTTTTCATAATTTATTCTCAATGTGTCACAGGTCATGTCACGCAGTTTTTAAACTTTTATGTTCAACTATTTTGCCTAAATGATCCCCAATTTTTTGGACGTTGTTAAAATTCTCAGAGCGAGAACAGCAGCATTACAGCCATCAAAATGATGTGTTTGATTTTGATTCATCGACCACCATTTTGAAAATGGAAATTATGGCACAAATGAGGCCTGTGTTCTACTGCGCATGTCCAGCTGTTTTTGAGCCCTCTCAAAATGATGATCAAAATGGAGGTTTAAAAGAATGCTTGGCTGTCTAAGAAAGAAAATTATTTCCAACACATTGTACATGTATATTGTATTCTTTTCTCCATAGATGTTTTAATTAAATTGAGATGTTGTTTGTATATTAATTCTTATTATTAGAAATGAAAGCTTAGAATCGCTTGGAAACATACAAAGCAATGGCTGCATGTGCATCATCGTCCATTGCAGATGAAGCTTTATGTGCAACAGATAAAAAGGACAATTTTCAGAGGCTTGCAGGACTTCTAATGTGTGGAGGTGTCACACTGCTAAGGGAAGTGTTTGATACTATTCATCTACCAGCCAGCCTTCCAGTAAAGCTCAATGATCCTGCCACGAAAAAACAGCTGAAAGGAGCAAAACTTACAAAACCAGAATGGGATTGTGTTTACCCATCTCCAGGGATGTGTGGAAAGTCCACCGATTTTGACATCACTCTTCTCTTCAGATTGTTAAGAACAATTTGCTGTCTTGCCCGTCCTGCCACCGGGTGGGATAAATTGCCTATTAATGCAGATCACAGCCTCGAGGCAGACTTAGCGAGGATCAAATACTACAGAAACTCTGTTTATGGTCATAACCATACAATGGAGATAACAGACAGTGACTTTGCTTATCTTTGGAAGGAAATCAGTGAGGCTTTATTGAGAATTGCTGGAACTATCAGTACTGCAAAGAGAGATGAGTGGAAAGAGTCCATCAACAAACTTTTTCATGATCCTCTAACACCAGATGCTGGGAGGTATGTGGCAGAACTTCAGTCATGGTACAAGAAGGACATGGACACTAAAGATGAAGTTGAAAAGCTGAGAATTATTATGGAGCAAATGAATGACAAACACGACAAACAGCAGGAACAGATCATGATGTTGAATCAGCAAATGGATAAGCAGAATCAGCACATGAATACCTTGCTAGGGCATGTCCTCAATCTTCATACCACTATTGAAAGCACTAAACCAGGTGGATCATCCATTACTCAAATCCAATTTCCCAACACTCCATTAGTGCAACAGCCTGGTCTACAGTCTGAGAGTGCGTGCATTCCAGGACCTACAGGTATACCCCCAGAGCAACCACAAACAGAAGGTGCAGTTGATATGTCTTCTAGCTGGGAGCTTCAACAGAATGACCCAACAGAACTTGACATCTGGCAGGTCATTCTGTCATCATGTAACTTCCCTCTCCTGTTTGAAAAGCTGAGAATGAAGTTCGGTGTTGATGTTCAAAGCAGTAGGTTGGGAAGTTTGGTGATAACTGTTTCATGCAGCTCATTGGAAGTCCTCGAGGGATTGTGGACAGACCACTGCACTGGCCATCTCAATGAAATGGTCCAAGAAACACTCGTCACAGCAGAAGTTCTACAAGAGCTTTGCCTTAGTGAGGTAAAGCTCAAAACCATCATTTCTGAGAAGGAGTATAAGGCATGTAAAGAGCTCTTTACACAAGGTAAGATTATCAGTAATATTATATCTCACTCATTGGCTGACACAAAATTATTCTTGAGAGGAACATTGCAATTAAGACAACAGAATTTTGGCAGCAGCTTGCATGACAGTCACTGCACTTCACTGTACAAGAACCCATCTTTAAACCGCATCTGTTGCCAAGTTGTTTTTTTCCCTCTATCATTAACAATTATTGAAACATGTTCCAACTGGTGTCAATTTTGATATACTGTAGCTTCTCAAACTGATCATCATACGGTGAAAACAAAGGAATAAAATCGCCAAAATCTTTGTTAATTGTGATCGGGTTTCCAAACCAGGGTTCTCAATAACTTTTTTATCAACTGTTCCATTTCGATTAACAGCCGTAACAATGTGGCACATGACCAAATGGTCTTACTAAACTTTGTATTGAAACACCTTAATTCACAACCGTAACACTTAGTAGTGACATACCTCACAGGTGTTATGGGTTACGGGTTCAACTGAGAACACTGCAAACCACTATCACTATGAATTAGTAATGATTCGAGAACTGTGTGTAAATATAAAGAAAACTGTCTCTATTTCTACTCAACCAAATCTCAACATGATGGACATGCACCTTCCATAAATGGACAGTAAACTGCTGTCCCAGCCATTTATCCACTAAAACTCTACATTTGTAGCCTCCGGTTTCAAGTTTAACAGCCAAAATTACCTAGTTACCTTCTTGTTAGTGAACAGTTTAAGAGATGATTATACCACGGTAACAACAATTTTTTTCTTCAGTCTTTCTAATGCAATAGTTAATTTTTGTCAAGAAAAATGCAATGAAACGTTTCTTTGTGTTGAGTAAAATCTTTATATTTATACAACCAACCATACATGATCAATTATAACACTTCACAGTTACAGAACAAGAGATTACAAGTGCTGAACTGGTACTTGGCTCATAATTATGACTTGACCGTTTTTCTACATGTATACCAAAGGAGGATTTTTCAGGTATCCCATGACGCAATGCGAATGAACTATATTATCAACTGAAAATGGCGTGACCAGTCATTTGCCATCGAGTTGCTCGAGGCAAGCGCATCGTCCAATGTGTAGATTTTAGCAGTCAAACATATATCACATCATCCAATCTGGCTTCTTGTAGGTTCCTAACGGTATTTAGTACATGTTTGCTTCGCCAAAAAGTAAAGAGAGCAGCGACTTTGTCTATTTATGAACACGGACAAATTGAAAGGCATCGATGACAATTAAGACTTCGATTTCCGGATTTCCGGTAGATGGAAAAATATTGCCATCTTCCATATCACTTGTAAAAACATGAACATCAAGCGATTTATTAGCTTCGAACCGAAGGAAATAATAAATAAAGTGTCAAACGATCGTGTGATTTGACCAAACTCGTAAAAGGAAGCTGCAATTGCACTAAATACGATATTTCCTTCGACTGTAAAATCCAAAACAGAATCTACGCGATTGAAGCGAATTTCAACAACGTTTTGGCGCCGATTTTGACCAAAATTCAACGGTCATAAAGTCCTACAAAACGTGGGGACTTAAGGGGACCTTCTACTGCATTTAAAAGAGTCACTCCCTGGGCACTATCAGGCGTAATTATATGCTAAAGTCCCCAGGATTAAAAACGAAACACGGCAAAACAGATCAAGGGTTAAAACACAACAAAGAAACGAAGCGGGTCAGCCATGCGTGCCACTCGAAACAAAGACAAAAATATTGCGAAACATAGGAAAACAGGCTCGGATCAAATGATATCTAAGTAAACTTTAATGTACATAGAAACCAAATAATGATTTGATTCACCTTTTATTGCGTTGGAAACGAAGAAAACGTCTCGTGAAGATCAGTAAAATTTTACCACGTGAACTCGCCATCGTAGGAAATTTGACGCATCAGGATCGATAATTACGCGCTAGGCATATACACTGTACCTGTATACGCTATGTATACCTTTGTTATTACAGGTGCAGGGGTGGTACCCACAACCCTGGACAACAGACCAGTTTCAGACACAGTACTTCATGACATTGGAAGTGGTCTTGGGACTAGCTGGAAAAGGCTTGGAAGATGCCTTGGGATTCCTAAGAAAGACCTGAAAGCTATTGATATGAAGAGGCATGATAAAGAAGAAGAAAAAGGAATATCGATGCTTAATATGTGGAAGAAAACGTGGGGTGAATATGCCACTTGGGTGGTCTTACAAGGGGCCCTAGAGGAGATAGGAAGGACTGATCTGTCACAAAAAGGTAGAGCCTTACATATTCATACTTTGTGGTTGTTATCACTGTGGATGCATAAAGTAGAGCAGGAATATGTAACTAACATGATGGGATGTTACAAAACAGTAACTCGAGTTTCACGCTCAATGGCAATCATCAGACTGAATAAAACAGGTCAGGGAGTTGTTAAAGCAGCTCATGCATGCCTGACAAATGTTGTATGCAAACATTTCAGAACATGTTTGTTCTTAGCCAACATATTGTTTTGTATGAAACAACCGATCCGAGGCATTGCCCCTTTACCTCTTTAACTCCCAAGAGTGCCAAATATCAAATTTCAAGAAAAATCCCAAATTTCATTTTGTAAAATATTGAAAAACAAATGGTACCATGTAGAAGTACTGCCGAAGAGGTTTCATTTGAATGGTCACACCATAGGATTTCATCAACAGACTCAAACGTTGGAACAAATGGTACCATACAAAAGTACTGCTGAAGAGGTTTCATTTGAATGGTCACACCATAGGATTTCATCAACTGACTCAAAAGTTAGAACAAATGGTACCATGCAAAAGTACTGCTGAAGAGGTTTCATTTGAATGGTCACACCATAGGATTTTGTCAACAGACTCAAAAGTTAGAACTACACTACATGTCTCCATAATTGACTCTGGGAGTGAAAGGGTTAAATTAAAGCCCCTAATAATATAACCTGAAATCAAATAAACATAAAATTTACGGCCGGCCTCTTGATTGAAACATGGGTGGAGGGGGAGTAAGTAATCATGTCCATGAACATTATTTTGTTTTATTAACTTAGTAAGATGTATGAAACTTTACTTAGAATAATAGGGTCTGTGAATCTTGAATCTTCTCGTGTTCAGAACATGCTAGTCACTATGTATAAGACTCTTTATGGAATTGCTCCACCATATCTCAGATTACTACTGGAAGAACGGAAAATGGCGTACAACCTTAGAGGAACCCTAAAATTGAATCTACCAAGAGTTACTACAACCTACTATGGATTACAATCGTTCAGATATGCTGCTCCTCAAGTATGGAATACGCTACCTGATAACATAAGAACTTCTGAATCTCTCGTTGCTTTTAAGCGTGCCATTCATATATAATTATTACTGTGTATACATTGTATGTTTTTTTATCAATTTTGCTGTATTTCTTATACATTGGTATACTCCGAGATACCAGCTCCTTCGAGCCATTTCTAAATCCGAGTTTAAATAAAGTTATATGTATATGTGTGTGTGTGTGTATGTATGTATGTATAGGCCGACCTTCACTCAAAATGCTGTGCGCGCCGTGATCACTTTCTGTGCTGAATTTCGTGTAACACGAAATTCATGCTTGAATGTGTGAAACCAATCAGATCACGCGTATGAACAATCGAGCATTTCAAAACAAAAACAAACGACCGCAACGTCTTTTGGGTGAAGGTGGGCCTTTAATTAGCATATATTTTGGTGATTTTATTCATTTCTGTATTTAATGATCAGTTTGAGAAGCTAATGTCAACACTCGAAAGAATGTTTCAACAGGTATCCAAAGACTTTAAAAAAACTTGGCTGTGCCTTGTTTTTCCAACCCACTTGTCGGTGTTTAAAAATACTGATGAAACAATCTTCCTCATGTTTGATATATTACATGGACGCATATCCTTGTTGCAAATGTTGAATGATCTGACTTTAAGTACATTACAACTGTCACTCATCATATGCATATCAGCTTAAAATAGAAATTCCTTCCTTACAGGAACCAAGCAAAGCGGGTGCTGAGTACATCATGGCTAACTATCAGCCATTTAATTTGTTCCTTATAATATCCAAGACCCATTTGGCCAAACTTTTAAGTGCTGACATTTTTTTATTGATGTTTGCATTTTCCACAGGTGAGACGAAAACGAAAATGCCTCATCGTCCAGCAGCAGCTATGGCGGCCGAGCCTGCTGCATATGGTAAGATGTACAAGCACTGTCTTTGTACTTATTGATTGAGTAGGAAGGCACGTTGGCAAAATATCTGTACCCGTATATTATAACAGTAGGTCGTATGGAGGTCTCAGCGAGGGTGAATGTGCAGGGGTGAAAGCGTTTGGACCAAACAGCAAAATCCAGCAATCTATAAAATTATTTTTAAAGATCAGTTAAATGTTCAAAGCTAAGTGCCGAAAAGAACACATTCAAAAAGACTCACTTCTGAAAGAATGCAGAGAAGTGTCAGGTGATTGTGTATGCTACTTGTGACAAGTCACGAGTGATCTAACTAAGCGATATATAACCATATAATATAACTTTAACATACATTTTAAAAAGTTAGGTTACTTTTTATATGAATGTACTCTCTGTAGCCGAATTAGGGGCGAATTAAGTGTCCGTTGTCCAATTACAGACGGTTCCTGAGTATCTATTTTTGGGGCTATTACAAATTGGAATTTGTTGGCTGCTATTAAAATTAATTATCATCAGCTTATCTCAGTTGTTGATTGCATGTCTTTGTTGCAAATGTTGAATGATCTGAATTTAAGTAACTAACCACTGTCACTCATCGTGTGCATATGTGCTTAAAATAGAAATTCCTTCTTTTCAGAAACCAGGCAAAGTGAGTTCTGAGTACATCATGGCTAACTATCAGCCATTTAATTTGTTCCTTATAATATCCAAGACCCATTTGGCCAAACGTTTAAGTGCTGACATTTTTTATTAATGTTTGCATTTTCCACAGGTGAGACGAAAACGAAAATGCCTCATCGTCCAGAAGTAGCTACGGCGGCCGAATTTCATACCGGTATATTAGGTAAGATATACAAGCACTGTATTTGTACTTATTGATTGAGTAGGAGGGCAGGTAGGGAAATATCTGAGTAGCGGTATACTGTAAAATGCCAGTTAAAAAAACACATTCAAAAAGAGGAAGACTGCAGAGGAGTGTGATTGTGTATTCTGCTTGTGGCAAGTCACGAGTGATCAGCCGACTATATATAAGCGATCCTTGCAACACCATCATCGCTCAGATGCGCATATAGAAGTATTTTTCCTTCGCAAATTATAGCACTTACCTTGCTCTGAACGTAGGGGAAGCAAGCAGCGCACGACACCGCTGAACACATGAATGCTCAAAATCGTCGTGACTACACAGGGATCCCATCAGGTAACACAGGGATCGCTTCAAAAATAGTGTGCTGCTCCCGTCAGCAATTAAGTTAACACAATTTCGTTTTTTCGGCAGGACAATATCCCTTTAATTATACAATACACTGAATTCTACGCGCATTTTGTTTGCTCATAAGCTATGACCAATTAGAGTGGAGACGCACAGCTGATGTCATGGAGAATTTTTTTTCTCTGTTTAGCAAAAGCTGTTGACAAGTGAAACTACTTTTTACTTTGGATTCGTCCTTTTCTTAATTGTAAATAAATCCTGCTAAACATTTTCTCGATGCCTGCGCTTACCCTTTCTGGAACAATCTCATCCACCTTTTCAAAACTTTCCGCCATGTTGGACGAAACAGAGAAAACAAATTCTCCATGACGTCAACTGTGCGTCTGTACTCTAATAGATCATAGGTAATGACCAATCAAAATGCGCGTGGAACTCAGTACATTGTATAAAGAACAATAGCAGTGCGTCTGTACTCTAATAGATCATAGGTAATGACCAATCAAAATGCGCGTAGAACTCAGTACATTGTATAAAGAACAATAGCAGTGCGTCTGTACTCTAATAGATCATAGGTAATGACCAATCAAAATGCACGTAGAACTCAGTACATTATAAAGAACAATAGCTGTGTCTGTACTCTAATAGATCATAGGTAATGACCAATCAAAATGCGCGTAGAACTCAGTACATTGTATAAAGAACAATAGCTGTGCGTCTGTACTCTGATAGATCATAGGTAATGACCAATCAAAATGCACGTAGAACTCAGTACATTATAAAGAACAATAGCTGTGTCTGTACTCTAATAGATCATAGGTAATGACCAATCAAAATGCGCGTAGAACTCAGTATATTGTATAAAGAACAATAGCTGTGTGTCTGTACTCTGATAGATCATAGGTAATGACCAATCAAAATGCGCGTAGAACTCAGTACATTGTATAAAGAACAATAGCTGTGTGTCTGTACTCTAATAGATCATAGGTAATGACCAATCAAAATGCGCGTAGAACTCAGTACATTGTATAAAGAACAATAGCTGTGTGTCTGTACTCTCATAGATCACAGGTAATGAAGCTGCGCGTGTGAACTCAGTACATTGTATAAAGAACAATAGCTGTGCGTCTCCACTCTAATAGATCATAGGTAATGACCAATCAAAATGCGCGTGGAACTCAGCACATTGTATAAAGAACAATAGCTGTGCGTCTGTACTCTAATAGACCATAGGTAATGACCAATCAAAATGCCCGTAGAACTCAGTACATTGTATAAAGAACAATAGCTGTGTGTCTGTACTCTAATAGATCATAGGTAATGACCAATCAAAATGCCCGTAGAACTCAGTACATTGTATAAAGAACAATAGCTGTTCGTCTGTACTCTAACAGACCATAGGTAATGACCAATCACAATGCGCGTAGAACTCAGTACATTGTATAAAGAACAACAGCTGTGTGTCTGTACTCTAATAGATCATAGGTAATGACCAATCAAAATGCACGTAGAACTCAGTACATTGTATAAAGAACAACAGCTGTGTGTCTGTACTCTAATAGATCATAGGTAATGACCAATCAAAATGCGCGTAGAACTCAGTACATTGTATAAAGAACAATAGCTGTGCGTCTGTACTCTAATAGATCATAGGTAATGACCAATCAAAATGCGCGTAGAACTCAGTACATTGTATAAAGAACAATAGCTGTGTCTGTACTCTAATAGATCATAGGTAATGACCAATCAAAATGCACGTAGAACTCAGTACATTGTATAAAGAACAACAGCTGTGTGTCTGTACTCTAATAGATCATAGGTAATGACCAATCAAAATGCGCGTAGAACTCAGTACATTGTATAAAGAACAATAGCTGTGTCTGTACTCTAATAGATCATAGGTAATGACCAATCAAAATGCACGTAGAACTCAGTACATTGTATAAAGAACAACAGCTGTGTGTCTGTACTCTAATAGATCATAGGTAATGACCAATCAAAATGCGCGTAGAACTCAGTACATTGTATAAAGAACAATAGCTGTGCGTCTGTACTCTGATAGATCATAGATAATGACCAATCAAAATGCGCGTAGAATTCAGTACATTGTATAAAGAACAATAGCTGTGCGTCTGTACTCTAATAGATCATAGGTAATGACCAATCATAACACGCGTAGAATACAGTACATTGTATAAAGAACAATAGCTGTGTGTCTGTACTCTCATAGATCACAGGTAATGAAGCTGCGTGTGTGAACTCAGTACATTGTATAAAGAACAATAGCTGTGCGTCTGTACTCTAATAGACCATAGGTCATGACAATCAAAATGCGCGTAGAATTCAATACATTGTATAAAGAACAATAGCTGTGCGTCTGTACTCTAATAGACCATAGGTAATAACCAATCAAAATGCGCGTGGAACTCAGCACATTGTATAAAGAACAACAGGTGTGCGTCTGTACTCTAATAGATCATATAGGTGATGACCAATCAAAATGCGCGTAGAATTCAGTGTATTGTATAATTATAAACCCATGTTATTTCGGTGAGACAGTGTCTATTTAAGAGTCCTTGGTCAACAAAGGAGGCAATTTTCTCATCCTTTTCTCATCTTTTTCTTCTTGTGTTCCAGTGAAAAGTTTCTTTGAGGACCGCCCTGCATGTTATAATAATATGAGAGTGTAAGCCTGCTCATTTTTACGGAAGAGTGTAGAACGGAAGCTTTCTTTGATTAGCAAGTTTATGGTTATCAAGATTTACTTCATTTACACAGAATCATAAAAAACCCACTTGTTTACACATTTTTTCAGGATTACAAACAACAAAAACAAATAGGTTTGATTCTAACACCCATACCGTACATCAAAGTTGACATCGTGTCTTCAACAAACAAAATTTATTTACTTTTAATTAATAAAACCCCCTGTCTGCAGTTCAGACACCATACGGCCAAATAAGGCCATCTTTTTGAAGATAAACATTCTGGTGGGTTTTGATTGAAACTGAAAGAAGCTCGAAGAAAGCAACAAGTTCATTTATGATTTTCTCATAGCGGACGAGTCCCTTCAGTTTAAAGAACATTTGATGTCCATTTCGGATCAACTAACCAGCGATGACCTCAACAAAATGAAGTTTGATCTACAAGATGATCTACCCAAAAGGAAATTAGAAGAGGTACAGCGTCCATATCAGCTATTTTCTCTTATGATGGAGGCTGAATTGCTTTCCGCAAACAACCTTACCCGTTTGGTTGAATTGTTGGAAGTCGTGGGCCGAGTGGATTTGAGCAAATACCTGTTGATGTTACTGGAAGTTGAAGGTGAGCTAATTAAAAGTAGTTTTGCAAGCTGTGTTTAAGCTTTAAACCTTCATTACTAAAGTTGTTCAATTCGCCTTCACCTGTCCGAGACACCTCTCTGTACTCTCTGTGACCGAATCAGGGGCGAATTGCAGACGGTTCATTTATGTTTTTGGAGCTCATTACATGCAAATTGGAATTTGTTGTTAAAACTATTTTATAACAGCCCATTTCAATCAATCTCAAACTCATGAAAAATTTATCAAGTTTGAACAAAGAAAATCAAAAGCGTGATGGCATGATGGCGTGATTCGCCACTTTAGAAACGAGAAGGAAACTGGGCTGAGTGAACTTTCGCAACGACATCTGGGATCGTTACAGGGGACGCTTCTTTTATCTCTGTCTCCAGTAACAGTCACAGAAGTCGTTGCGAACGTTCACTCGGCCCAGTTTCCTTCTCGTGTCTAAAGTGGCGAATGGTGGACCGTGGTTTGGAAACTCAATGTTAATTAACATATTTTGGCGATTTTATTCATTTCTGTATCTACAATGATCAGTTTGAGAAGCTATGTGAACAATCGGAAGAAGGTTTCAACAGGTATCCAAACACTTTAAAAAACTCGGCTGTGCCTCGTTTTTCCAACCCACTTGTCGGTGATTGAAAATCCTGATAAAACAATCTTCCTCATGTTTGATATAATTATTACATGGACGCATATCCTTGTTGCAAATGTTGAATGATCTGACTTTAAGTACATTACAGCTGTTACTCATCACAGCATATGAGCTTACAATAGAAATTCCTTCTTTACAGGAAACAAGCAAAACGAGTGCTGAGTACATTATGGCTAACTATCAGCCATTTAATTTGTTCGTTATAATATCGAAGACCCATTTGGCCAAACTTTTAAGTGCTGACATTTTTTATTAATGATGTTTTCATTTTCCACAGTTGAGGAGAAAACGAAACTTTTTCATCGTCCAAGAGCGGCTAGGGAGGCCATGCTTCCTGCATATGGTAAGATATGCAAGCACTGTCTCTGAACTTATTGATTGAGTAGGAGGGCAGGCAGGGAAATATCTGAGTACCTGTATACCGTAAAATGCCGGTTAAAAGAACACAATCAAAAAGAGGAAGACTGCATAGAAGTGTGATTGTGTATGCTGCTTGTGGCAAGTCACGAGTGATCAGCTGACTAAGCGATCCTTGCAACATCATAACTCACATACGCAAAAAGAAGTATTTTTCCTCCGCAAATTATGGCGCTTACCTTGCTCTGAACGTAGGCGAAGCAAGCAGCGCACGACACCACTGAACAGATGAATGCTCAAAATCATCGTGACTAACAAAAATCGCAACACAGGGATCCCATGAGGTAACATAGGGCTCTCTTTAAGAATAGTTTGCTGCTCCTCTCCGGGCTCGCAGCAATTAAGTTAACACAATTTCGTTTTTTTCGGTAGGACAATATTCCTTTAATTATACAATACATTAAATTCTACGCGCATTTTGTTTGCTCATAAGCTATGACCAATTAGAGTGGAGACACACAGCTGATGTTATGGAGAATTTTTTTCTCTGTTTAGCAGAAGCTGTTGACAAGTGAAACTACTTTTTACTTTGGATTTGTCTTTTTCTTAATCGTCAATAAATCCTGCTAAACATTTTTTCGATGCCTGCGCTTACCCTTTCCGAAATAATCTCATCCACATTTTCAAAACTTTCCGCCATGTTGGACGAAACAGAGAAAACAAATTCTCCATGACTTCAACTGTGCGTCTGTACTCTAATAGATCATAGGTAATGACCAATCACAATGCGCGTAGAATTCAGTACATTGTATAATTATAAACCCATGTTATTTCGGTGAGACAGTGTCTATTTAATAATCCTTGGTCAGCATAGGAGGCAATTTTCTCATCCTTTTCTTCTTGTGTTCCAGTAAAAAGTTTCTTTGAGGACCGCCCTGCATGTTATGTAGGATCACTGCGGTGTAAGCCTGCTCATTTAATACGGAAGAGTGTAGAACGGAAGCTTTTTTGATTAGCAAGTTTATGGTTATCAAAATTTACTTCATTTATACAGAATCATCAAAAAAACACTTGTTTACACATTTTTCCAGGATTACAAACATCAAAAACAAATAGGTTTGATTCAAACACCCATACCGTACATCAAACTGATTTGACATCATGTCTTAAACAAGCAAAATTTATTTACTTTTAATTAATAAATCCCCCTGTCTGCAGTTCAGACATCATACGGCCAAATAAGGCCAACTTTTTGGAGATTAACATTCAGGTGGGTTTTGATTGAAACTGAAAGAAGCTCGAAGAAAGCAACAAGTTCATTTATGATTTTCTCATAGCGGACGAGTCCCTTCAGTTTAAAGAACATTTGATGTCCATTTCGGATCGACTAACCAGCGATGACCTCAACAAAATGAAGTTTTATCTACAAGATGATCTACCCAAAAGGAAATTAGAAGAGGTACAGCGTCCATATCAGCTCTTTTCTCTTATGATGGAGGCTAAATTGCTTTCCGCAAACAACCTTACCCGTTTGGTTGAATTGTTGGAAGTCGTGGGCCGAGTGGATTTGAGCAAATACCTGTTGATGTTACTGGAAGTTGAAGGTGAGCTAATTAAAAGTAGTTTTGCAAGCTGTGTTTAAGCTTTAAACCTTCATTACTAAAGTTGTTCAATTCGCCTTCACCTGTCCGAGACACCTCTCTGTACTCTCTGTGACCGAATCAGGGGCGAATTGCAGACGGTTCATTTATGTTTTTGGAGCTCATTACATGCAAATTGGAATTTGTTGTTAAAATTATTTTATAACAGCCCATTTCAATCAATCTCAAACTCATGAAAAATTTATCAAGTTTGAACAAAGAAAATCAAAAGCGTGATGGCATGATGGCGTGATTCGCCACTTTAGAAACGAGAAGGAAACTGGGCCGAGTGAACTTTCGCAACGACATCTGGGATCGTTACAGGGGACGCTTCTTTTATCTCTGTCCCCAGTAACAGTCAAAGAAGTCGTTGCGAACGTTCACTCGGCCCAGTTTCCTTCTCGTGTCTAAAGTGGCGAATGGTGGACCGTGGTTTGGAAACTCAATGTTAATTAACATATTTTGGCGATTTTATTCATTTCTGTATCTACAATGATCAGTTTGAGAAGCTATGTAGTCAGGTCTCTTAGGGTCTTGATCATTACAGAGCTGACAAAAGCACCAAACTTGGCATAGTTGTAGCTTATGGTAGTACTATCAATGTTAGAGGGGGAGCCCAACGTAAATATTCCTTTAAGGGAAATTACGGAGGATTTACTTTTTCAAATTTCACGATTTGGGCCCCCTGTGGTACTTATTTTAAATATATTTATTAAATATATGTAAAAACGTTTTAAATAAATTTTGAAAAAGCTATTATCAATTAGAATGCATTAACTGTTATGACTGTCGATTACAACCCCGAATCTTAACAAAAAAGCTACTTTTCGGCATCTCTTTGAAATACTGGTGCCCAGTCCCACTTGGCCATTGGCAAAATCCAAGATGGCGGCTCTCAGGCGTACCTACAAAACCTGTAAGTATTTCGCTATTTAAAGGCCATAATCTTGCTAATTTTATATTGCAATATATATATAAAAGTTTGGTTTAACAATTTTTCTTTCAATTTTAAATTGTTTTTTCTAAGTAATCGAAAATATAACCGTTTCAAATTTCAGAATCTGAAATGGAAATATCTTGGAGTCGATGCATCATATGCCAAACAACAACAGAAGATTTAAGATGTCCTCTTAGAGCATGTGGCCCATGTTATGACCCGTATCAGTCTATGCCTCTTTTCTTCAGAATGTTCTCGAGTTTAGCTCACTAGGTGCCCTGCCAGTCAATGTTCCCATCCCTCTTGATATAGACACTGATGTTTTAATTAAAAACGAGGCGTCTTGGCACAAGTCTTGCTATTTGAAATTCAATTTGTCGAAGCTACAAAAAGCCAAAGAAAGAGTATCTAGGAAAAGGGAGAAGGAAGATGGGTATTGTCGAAGACAGGCAATCGGTTCTCCGCGATCCCCTTTGACCAGGCGCACGAGCAGGAGAACAAGGTTTTAAAGAGTGGAGGAGGAGCCGTTGGCCTTACGGAGAACCCTGTTGCCTTTAGGTAAACTCAAATATATAATTTAAAAAAATGCATGTTACAACTGAATTCGATGCATCGCGAACTTTCATTTCCAAAATCCTGATTTCGTTTTAGATCTTGAAAAGATGGCATAGTAAATCAATCCAATCCATTCAAGCGACTCCTGTATTGACATAAATCCATTTGACTGCACTAGGGGACAGGGCAAGTAATTGATAACGGGGCAAGTAACTGATTGTCCCGGACGGTTTAATCGACTACGCGCTATTAAGAAAACAAAAAGGGGTGCAATGCATTGAATTCAGCTTGCAAGGCAGATCGTTGTTCTGGAAAATTTAAATGCGTTAGTTACAAAATATTGATTAATAGGGATAAAAGCAATAACTTAGTTTCGGCTGAGCAATTATTATTTTACATTTTCTATTTTCAGACGATGGATGCCTTCGGGCCCCGAGACAACAAGGCTTCTGCACCAGTTTGGAGGTCAATATCTAGAAGATAGCGACGAGCATGGTGGACGTCTCAACCACGAAATGGGCCTCAGTGCGCAAAAAACGTTCAAGATGCAGGTGAAAAATCTAGTAGATGTCATGAGAAAGATGGGAAACCCTTTCCTGGACGACTTTCCTGAGTTGGTTACACTGGATAACCGTGATTGTGCAGATGATGAAGTAGCTAAGGCCGTGATGAACCTCGACACCCTTGGTCAGACCCAGTATAGGGAATATGTCAAGGCAGTTATAGAGGACCGGACGACCTCCATTCACAACACCATTAAGAGGAACAAGATCCCCCTTTACAAGAAAAAACCCCTGCGAGACAAATCTAAACAGATGAAGAGAATAGCTGCACTCCAAAATAATGTTGCACTATTTGCACAGCTGTACATCGCCATGCAGAGCCGTAATGCTGATCTCGAGGAGTTCTTCAACCATGAAGTTCAACGATTCCCTCCCTCCTTATCAGAATTCGGCAATCTTCGTCTACCAAGCGCTAAATCGGAACTCCTCAAGTGCATTATTCCATCGACTCAGCCAGAGCCTCCCACGCAATTTGACTGCAGCGTTCTAGACGGAGCTGTCGTGGTCCACTGCCTTCCCGTAACTGGTTCGAGCACCTTTGATGATTACGCCCATAACGTCTTCATTCCCTACCTCAGCAGCCAGAGAAGTAGAAGAGTGGACGTTGTCTGGGACACATACATACCTAATAGTCTCAAGGAGTCCACAAGGGAGAAGAGAGGCAGAGGCGTTCGACGGAAAGTAGCTGGGGGTGCTAAACTACCATCCAACTGGGCGTCATTCCTGCGTGATCCGTTAAACAAAGAAGAGTTGTTTCACTTCCTATCGTTGAAGGTTGCTGGACATAACTGGCCAGAGAGGAAGACAATCCACGTTACATCAGGTAAACATGCAACACATATGTCAGCTATGATACTCATACAAAGTATGTTGTAGGCGTCATACAACAAAGTAATTAACTAACAAATCTTTCGGCCAAGCGACCCTCCTCAGTGTTCTACTAAGACATAATGACAAGTGGTAACAATCGTGCTAATGTGTATAACCTATGTTGGAATCCCACATAAAAAAATGTTAACTACCGAAATAATTTTTCTCCAGGTACTTCTGTGATTTCCATTGGCTCTGCGACCGCTATGACAGATTGTACTCACGAGGAGGCGGATACGAGGGTTGTGGTCCATATCCTTCACGCCATCCAAGTTGAAGAGGCGAAAACTGTCCTCGTCTGAACCGTGGATACCGATGTCCTAGTCATCTTGGTGGGAAAGCTTCATGACCTGAGAGAAGTTCAGCCGGAACTTGATCTGTGGCTTGCCTTTGGTATGGGCCGAAACTTTCGCTTCATCAGCGTCAACTCTACTTGTGCTGTTCTTGGTGAACCACGATCTACTTCCCTGCTCGTATTCCACGCATTAACTGGCTGTGATACCACCTCCTGCTTCTTTGGGAAAGGAAAGAAGTCAGCCTGGCAGGCATGGGAGATCTTTCCAGAGGTCACGCCCACATTCCAAATACTTGCCAAGACGCCATTTATGCAGCTTACGACAGACTCGCCCTTCTTCAAACTGATCGAGAGATACACGGTAATCCTGTACGATAAGCTCAGCCCCTTATCTGACATCAACCTGACCCGGATGGAGCTATTCTGCAAGAACAGTAGAGCAATGGACAAGCTCCCGCCTACAAAGGTAAATATTACTTCTTTCTTTATCGCACTTTTTTTACGTTTCACCTAGCAGGGGCGGATATGAGGGGAAGGGCTCAGAGGGCCAGGCCACCTGTAGGCTGTTTAACTGGCAATACTCACAATGACAAGTTTGAACTAACCCACTGCACCTTCTTTCTATGAAACTAGGATCAACCTCTTCCTAATTAATTCTTAATAACATCGACGCTGTTGTTATTTGCAGGATGCCCTTTTGCAGCATGTCCGTCGCACCGTTCTCCAGGCCGGTATCTGGACAGTCAGCGATCAGCCACAGCCACCTGTGCCATCACCAGGGCAGTTCTCGTGGTTTGAAGACGATGGCAAATGGGTTCCAAAATGGATCACCATACCCGAAGTATCCAAGGCTTGTAGTGAGCTGATCAAGTGCTCTTGCAAAGGCGCGTGTACAACATGCAAGTGTGCCAAGGCTTCCTTGGGATGTACCCCCCTTTGCAGATGCCAATGCCTATCCTAAAGGCTATAACTGCATCAAGCTTAAATGATAATCTAAAGAGTTTCAGCGATCGAGCATTGTTTCCTTTATGTAGCCCTAACTGAATTCTAATAATATAGCTAACTCTTGGCGTTTCTATTAGTCCTATTTGAAAGTACATTTGTTTCGCGAACATATATATCAAACAGCAGTAATTTAGGTTCAAAACGCGAGTTTGAAGGGAACGTGTGATACGAATCAGCTATGGCGGTAATGTTGAAATTTGATCATTCTTACCGAGAAGGTACTGGGAACTAGTATATATCTAAAAGCCTTATGTAATATATAAATGATGGCTTATAATGAAATATGCGAAGAAATGAGTAAGCATAATAGTTTTACTCAATAAATGTCACTACTGCATTTCTTGTTAGCTGTTTTAATTGAAAACTGCAAACCACCACAGGTAGCCCAATTTGTAATTAAGGTAAATTTTAAAAGCCCCGTTAATCCTTATATGGTGACGATTGCGTTGGGCTCCCCCTCTAATATTAATCAGTAGGTCCTAAGGAACATCTATGCCAAATTTGGCGCTTTTGTCACTTCTGTAACGATCCGACCCATATTTTGCCATATGAGACCTGACTAATGTGAACAATCGAAAGAAGGTTTCAACAGGTATCCAAACACTTTAAAAAACTCGGCTGTGCCTCGTTTTTCCAACCCACTTGTAGGTGATTGAAAATCCTGATAAAACAATCTTCCTCATGTTTGATATAATTATTACATGGACGCATATCCTTGTTGCAAATGTTGAATGATCTGACTTTAAGTACATTACAGCTGTTACTCATCACAGCATATGAGCTTACAATAGAAATTCCTTCTTTACAGGAAACAAGCAAAACGAGTGCTGAGTACGTTATGGCTAACTATCAGCCATTTAATTTGTTCGTTATAATATCGAAGACCCATTTGGCCAAACTTTTAAGTGCTGACATTTTTTATTAATGATGTTTTCATTTTCCACAGTTGAGGAGAAAACGAAACTTTTTCATCGTCCAAGAGCGGCTAGGGAGGCCATGCTTCCTGCATATGGTAAGATATGCAAGCACTGTCTCTGAACTTATTGATTGAGTAGGAGGGCAGGCAGGGAAATATCTGAGTACCTGTATACCGTAAAATGCCGGTTAAAAGAACACAATCAAAAAGAGGAAGACTGCATAGAAGTGTGATTGTGTATTCTGCTTGTGGCAAGTCACGAGTGATCAGCTGACTAAGCGATCCTTGCAACATCATAACTCACATGCGCAAATAGAAGTATTTTTCCTCCGCAAATTATGGCGCTTACCTTGCTTTGAACGTAGGCGAAGCAAGCAGCGCACGACACCACTGAACAGATGAATGCTCAAAATCATCGTGACTAACAAAAATCGCAACACAGGGATCCCATGAGGTAACACAGGGATCTCTTTAAGAATAGTGTGCTGCTCCCCTCCGATCTCACAGCAATTAAGTTAACACAATTTCGTTTTTTCGGTAGGACAATATCCCTTTGATTATACAATACATTAAATTCTACGCGCATTTTGCTTGCTCATAAGCTATGACCAATTAGAGTGGTGAGACACAGCTGATGCCATGGAGAATTTCTTTTCTCAGTTTAGCAGAAGCTGTTGACAAGTGAAACTACTTTTTACTTTGGATTCGTCTTTTTCTTAATTGTCAATAAATCCTGCTAAACATTTTCTCGATTTTCTGCGCTTACCCTTTCTGGAATAATCTCGTCCACATTTTCAAAACTGTCCGCCATGTTGGACGAAACAGAGAAAACACATTCTCCATGAAGTCAGCTGTTTGTCTGTACTCTAATAGATCATAGATGATGACCAATCACAATGCGCGTAGAATTCAGTACATTGTATAATTATAAACCCATGTTATTTCGGTGAGACAGTGTCTATTTAATAATCCTCGGTCAGCATAGGAGGCAATTTTCTCATCCTTTTCTTCTTGCGTTCCAGTAAAAAGTTTCTTTGAGGACCGCCCTGCATGTTATGTAGGATCACTGCGGTGTAAGCCTGCTCATTTAATACGGAAGAGTGTAGAACGGAAGCTTTTTTGATTAGCAAGTTTATGGTTATCAAGATTTACTTCATTTATACAGAATCATACAAAAAACACTTGTTTACACATTTTTCCAGGATTACAAACAACAAAAACAAATAGGTTTGATTCTAATACCCATACCGTCCATCAAATCTTCAACAAGCAAAATTTATTTACTTTTCATTAATAAAACCCCGTCTGCAGTTCAGACACCATACGGCCAAATAAGGCCAACTTTTGGGGGATTAACATTTTGGAGGGTTTTGATTGAAACTGAAAGAAGCTCGAAGAAAGCAACAAGTTCATTTATGATTTTCTCATAGACGCATACCTTCAGTTTGAAGAACATTTGATGTTCATTTCGAATCAACTCACCAGCGATGACCTCAACAAAATGAAGTTTGTTTTACGAGATGATCTACCCAAAAGGAAATTAGAAGAGGTACAGCAACCATATCAGCTCTTTTCTCTTATGATGGAGGCTAAATTGCTTTCCGCAAACAACCTTACCCGTTTGGTTGAATTGTTGGAAGTCGTGGGCCGAGTGGATTTGAGCAAATACGTGTTACTGGAAGTTGAAGGTGAGCTAATTAAAAGTAGTTTTGCGAGCAGTGTTTAAGCTTTAAACCTTCATTAGTAAAATTGTTCAATTCGCCTTCACCTGTCCGAGACACCTCTCTGTACTCTCTGTGACCGAATCAGGGCAAATTGCAGACGCTTCATTTATGTTTTTGGAGCTCATTACAAGCAAATTGGAATTTGTTAGCTGTTAAAATTATTTTATAATAGCCCATTTCAATCGACCTCAAACTCATGAACAAGCAAATTGGAATTTGTTAGCTGTTAAAATTATTTTTCAAACAGCCCATTTCAATCGATCTCAAACTCATGAATAATTCATCAAGTTTGAACGAAGAAAAT
The DNA here is from genome assembly GCA_022457155.1 of Cladopsammia gracilis. Classification (NCBI taxonomy): domain Eukaryota; kingdom Metazoa; phylum Cnidaria; class Anthozoa; order Scleractinia; family Dendrophylliidae; genus Cladopsammia; species Cladopsammia gracilis. Next base: position 2,133,093 of record JAJGOT010000059.1, on the reverse strand, counting down.
CAAAAGCGTGATAGCGTGATGGTGTAATGGCGTGTAGCGTGATGGCGCGATGATGGTGGACCGTGGTTTGGAAACTCTATCCTAATAGGCCATTTGCACGATGACGTCATATGACTACAACTACCAGAATCCTTCAGTTTTTTGTTTTGTAGTGCAAATTAGGGCTATTGTTATTTAAACCGCACTGGGATTACAAAATTTAAATAAGAAAGGAAAAACGAAATGAATTCTGGAAGTTGTAGTCAAATGACGACATCGTGCAAATGGCCTATCAGCATAGATTTTGGCGATTTTATTCATTTCTGTATTTAATGATCAGCTTGAGAAGCTATGTGAACACTTGAAAGAATGTTTCATCAGGTATCCAAACACTTTAAAAAAACTCGGCTGTGCCTTGTTTTTCCAACCCACTTCTCAGTGTTTGAAAATCCTGATGAAACAATCTTCCCATATATTACATGGATGCATATCCCTGTTGCAAATGTCGAATGATCTGACTTTAAGTACAATACAACTGTATACCGTAAAATGCCGGTTAAAAGAACACATTCAAAAGGAGGAAGACCGTTGTAGAGGAGTGTGATTGTGTATGCTACTTGGGGCAAGTCACGAGTGATCAGCGTGCAACATTAAATTCAGTACTCACATGTACAAATAGAATTATGTTTCGTCCGCAACTTATAGCGCTCGTGTATGTAGTGTGAACCTCGTCCTTTTAATCTACAGTGGTAATTAATATAATTTATTTAATCTACAGTGGTAATTAATATAATTTATTTGATCTACAGTGGTTTTGAGAGACAGTCCTGTGGGTATTGAATCCATCACCAGTTCATTTCCCGAAACAACAGTCAAATACTGTCATTGTAAGCTTTATTTACCCTGTACAAAATTAACTCTTTTTGGCCAAAAGTTAAGGTAACCAAAACATGAAATAAAATCCTTTGGAATTTCAGTGGAAATCAGCAAAGGGATTCTTCTTATTAACTTTTTTCTTAATGTAAAAGTACAAAAGCATAAAGTCCAAAAAATATTATCTCGTACATTTTTCATTTTTCTCCATTCAATTGCCACATCTCAGCCAAGCTTTTTAAGAACTAAAACTATTTTACATAGCTTACATATTCATCTTCACGTTTGTCAATTTGAAGGATGCAATTTATTTATTTGCAGAGCAAACCTATGTAAAACACAGCGAGATACCCAAAGGTGAAAAATACATAGCAGAGTCTGGTTATGTTATGACAATAAACAACTACAGCTTCCTTCAGAGGACGTATGAAGAAAACAATATGGAATTCGACACAATGGTACTGAATAATCTGAAACGACTATTTCAGTTGGTATTTGGCCTCAGACTTAAAGAACACAAAAACCTGACTAAAAGTGCATTGTTAAAGGAACTGACGCACACCGCAAAGAAAGACTTTTCCACATATGACTGTTTTGTGTGCGTGATCCAGAGCGAAGGATCAAAAGATGGAATCTTGGGAATTGATGACGAGGTGATTAAACTTGAGACCATCGCATCGCTTTTCACTCGTAATAAATGCCCCTCACTGGATGGAAAACCAAAAATATTCCTGATCGAAGCGTGGGAGAGACATCAAACAGACAAGGGACCTGGCAGTGGTCCACCTCCGCGCCCAGTTATTTCTGAACATGATTTTCTAATTTGGTACGCTCCTCGTATTCACGATCCTCGTTCGTTTTTTGAAACTCCCCTGAGGTCTCTCATGTTTGCGCTCTCAGATAGGAATACCTCATCAAGGGACTTTATGGAGATACTGATGGAAGTGAACAAAGAAGGAGCTGAATCCAATTTTCCATTTCCACCGCCGTACCTGGTCTCTACGCTAACAAAGAAAGTGTTTTTAAAAAGGAAATGAAGTATCAGCCGAAATACAGTCAAGATTCAATTCGATTACACGCACATTAACTGCGTGGTCTTCTCCACGTTAGACAGATAGAAGACTAATAATTATCAGAAACAGATAAGTAGATAATTTGTAATAAATAGACTGTGGATAAGCAGCATTTTTAATGATTATGTTTTTATTGACTTTGCTCTACAAAATATTAACAAGTAATTATGAAATTGGACTGAGTGAAGTACAATTCAGGAAGTTATTGAGAAAATACTCGTAGGCACATGGGGATTCAAAATCAAGCATGTTAATTATTCATACGATTATGGAACGTTATGTGATACCCATTATATTTTTATTTTGTACTTCAAATCATAGCTAGGATTATTATTTTAAAGATGCGATAATACGATGTGGCCTCTACTAGGTTGTCATGCAGTCTTGAATATTAAGTCAATATTTTAGCAATTTATTCGGTGTATTATAAATATAGTATTTTGTTAACATTTTAATGATATGGTGTACCTTAGGGCAACCATTTATTGCGGGAAATCTTGCGGCCTGGGATCAAGGCACTTAAGACCAATCTCAAGTGTAGTAGTTTTACTTAAAAAAGCATTTAGTATTATCGATAAGTAGTCGCTTGAATTATAATATGAGAGGTAGTGACATTGGGAGGTCATGTGACTCGCCCTTGCAAGTGGAAGATTTTACACGCCGGTTTTTTTTTTTTTTTTTTTTTCTCCACAATACAAAAAAAAAAATATATAGCCAGAGTGCAACTTCAAAAAAAAAAAAAAAAAAAAAAAAAAATTTACACGCCGGTTTCAAAAACAGGGCTGGAAATTTCAGCCCGGGCTGAAACTTTCTTCTTGTAATCGCAAACGTCGTTTTAAGAAGATATGTTCAAGAAACCGGGCTGAATTCTCAGCTCGCCTAACCGGGCTGAAATTCGCCATGTAAAAGTTGTTCATTCATTAATTCATTCATTCGGACCGTCAAATAAAGATTCTGATTGGCTGAGTTTAGTTAGTCGTATAATACATTTATGTATGATTTAGATATTTATCCAGAAATAAAACCAAAATAAAATGCTCTTCCATTCTTCATTCATCATATTTTGTAGCGGGAGGAGAAAGGCCACAACGAAATCCAACCGTCAACAGTATTTATCCCAAACTAGTCCGAGCACACAACTCTCTTTAACTAGCTCTGTATTGTGCCCCGTGTTGTGCGCCCGTTACAACGCGTAGTCGCCTTTTTATACTCCACTATTACGCAAACAAGTTAACGATATCTCACTACGACTACATTGTCCTTTAACTATTTAAAATAAGCGTCTTGCTTCATGCCGCCGTGCTCGAGCACTATTCGTTTGAAATAACCTACAATCCTAGTCACATTTTGTTGGGATACCTCACGCTCAAAACATATTCACCCTACAGTTGGCGTCCTTCACTCCCAATGTTGAATTTTGCGGCTCTGCGATCACTAAATGTCAAACCAACATTTAGAAGGGTGGTTGGCCCAGTCATGTGTCCCAACAAATGTGACGAAAATGTAGCTCGCGCATAACAAGTTACTAACACATTTCGTTACAATTTGATATATCACATTGTATGGCGTCTAGATAAAGACAAAGTCTCTTTAATCCGTCATCCCTCCAGGACCCTGGGTAATCGTTGCACCGTTTAGGGGTTAATTTGTGGTTTGGTATCACAAAGAGTGTTTCATTTGAAAATGACCACTACAGAGTTATTCAGATACTCTTTAAGGAAACTGGAGCTTGCTTTAAGCTTACTTTATTATCTTGAAACCATCGCCAAAAGTGATAGAAGCAAAGAAATATGAACTAAACAGACAAAATAACGGCTAGAAGAGTCAAAATTTTACAAGAATGGCAAGCTTGATTTGTTGACCGCCTGCCAATAAATCAAATTTGATGAACTGTAATCCACTTCAATCTTTGCAATCCTGCACTTTATCTCCAAACTACTGCTTCTGTTTTGTTCTATAGAATCTTTTTATCCAACTAAGTTGTATATTTGGTGGTATTTGGCGATATAACGTGGAAATAAGCTAAGCGAAATTTTGCTATTTCAGCGGGACAGTGGCCCTTTAAGTTTCAGAGTATTAAGCCAGAAAAATTGTATCCGTGCAGAAAACTGAATCGGTTTCCTCCATTCTTAATCGCTGTCAAATGTCATACAGCCATCAAAAGCCTTTCTGTTCTCATTGACTTTAAAAGTTTGTGAACAGACAGACCATGACGGCCATACAATCAAGTTGTAATTTTATTATCATAATGTTAGTATTTATAATCATTTTTGTGTGTCCAGAATAATTAGCTTTTAGCGACACTAAATTTAGTGACTTTAATACCTACTTTCGTACTTGCATGCTTACTTGCCCACTTTAGGGTTCTATCTAGGGAGTATGAGGGGTGGAAGCTTCCCCACCAAAAGCCCCACCCCCTCCTCCCCCAAAAAAGAACAACAACAACAACAAACACAAAATGTAATTGTTACAGTATAAAGAAGCTTTCAATTGATTATGGTAAAACCAAAACCAAAGTAATTACTCTGGCCAATCACAATGGTTGTAGACAATTCAATGAACCAATAAGAACTCGAAGCAAATACATGTAGCCGGCGTCAAGCGCGGGAAAACGCGTATGAGCAAGTCCGATGGTTTTGGTTTTACTTCTGATTGGTCGAGAAAGTAGCGTAAGATTTTTAAGCCATTCAGGAAAACGTAGCGGTGCAAAACCAAAGCAATTTCACAAAAGCTTGTTTGATGGTCACTATGTGTAACTTAAATGCAAATGAATCTAACACTGAATATGAACAAATAATCAACGCTTTGACAGCCAACCAAGTTGGTTAATTTTCAGTAGACCTCGGAAACGTCTTCCAGTGAACTTTATTCTCTTCGGATCACAGAGATTACAATGCTAAGCAAACATCCTTACAACTCAGCATAGTTGATGCTCCATTTACTGTCAACTGTTTATTTTAACAGGATCCAAATTAATATAATTTTTCGTCACAAGTTATCTTGACAGTGATGTTAAGGTCCCTCCTAAGAATGGATTGATAATGTTGAAGATAACCGTTTTTCTCCTAAAATCTGACGAAGCGAAAAAAAAGCGGAAATGGGGAAGGAGGGTAGTCAACACTCCAATCGCTACTCAACACCCCTCCCCTCCCTACTAAACGCCACACCCCTCCCGACTGAGTACTCTCTAGCAAACTTGTCTTTCCTTAGTTCAAACTTTGATAGTTGATTCTTTAGATGAAGTTTAGATGGGTTTTAACAAAACTGCGGTCTTAAAAACGATTTCAGTGTGTTCAATCCAAATGTTAAAACTTGGTTTAAATTTTTTTCTCTTGGTTTACTATAACTGTTTAGATGGCATAGGGAAAAGTCAAACTTCGTTAAAAAATATTGACCCTTAAGAGTCCTTAATCCTATAGTTAACAATTATTCACCGAAGTGGAGGGGGCCAGTGGTGATAAATATCCACCACTGGCCACCGACACCGAGGCGAATAGTTGTTTTAGTATTTACTTAAACAGTGAGATAATATAGCAAGAAAATTATGATTTTTAACTCATTTATTCAACGATTACAATTTTCGTACGCAAATTGCTTGGAGATGCATAGCACTTGCTATCCCGAGTTTCAGTAGCCAATCAGAGCGCGCCAACAACGCTATCCACTGTTTTAGTATATACTAATGCGATTTACTCAAAAGTACTTTCCTGTGGCAAGGTTCCTTTCTAATCAGTGCTTTCTTAAGTGAAACTCAAATAATTCACCGGATAATTTAAGGTTTGAGACCGATTCTAACACAAAACCGGACTATCAAAACCACACCCTTCCTTCAGCTCACAGTAGGTGTTAACAATACTGTGGCACTGAACATACACATTCGAGTTACAACCAATATACTGAACCAATCCGCCGTGCCGATCCACCCACGTGACCATGTCATTGCGTGACACAACAGATGTAGTGTAACGCTGTAAATTGTCTAAAGTGAAACCCATCTTGGCGTGGATATAAACTTCGCCGGGGCTCGAAAACGATACCGCTGGGATTTTGAGTCGGCTTCCGACGATCTTTGCTAAACCGCCGCCGACTGAATGCCCCGTGAGTAAAACACTGACGTTTTGATCAGTACTTCCATTGATCAAGTGTTCTTTAACATATGACTCGACAGAACTGAAAACAAAATCTTCGCGATTGTGGTGCAGTAGCCGCTCAAGAAAGGAAGCAGCCGTCACGTATGACGTCACGAAGCTTAATGGAAGACTCTGAACCGGAAGTGCCACTGAAGTGATCTGGTAACTAACTATCTCGCTCCATAGTTTCAAGTTTTCAATCCACTCGCGCGTGCTAAGCGTTCCACGTATGCTGATGATATGAACTTGTTTGGTGACCTCAAACACGTGATAAAACCTTGGATTTTCCTCTGATGTGTATGTGACATTCCACTGGGTGCCTCGATCTGTGAAATAACTGTTGATATCCTTGCTGAGGTCTCCTTTGTTCCAGTTTTCCAGATAAGCAGCGGACGATAAGTAAGCTATTTCTGCAATGTTCAAACGTAACGGAGTCCAAGTATTTCCGCATATTGGGTACCTAGGCGAGCTCTTTTCTTTGCCAACAAATCTATGATTGGTTTCTGTGTGATTATTCAACTGTGGAAAATAGCAGTCTTTGTCGCTGCAGTTAGGGCGAGATGTGACAGCAAGGATGATCACGCCGATGTACGCAATGACAAATAAGAAAGCGAATCGCTTTTTTACGATGAAGTACTCTCCACTCGGTCTCCTACAGCCTCTAAAACAGACGTATAAAATAAGGCAAGCGGTGACAAACGGGTAGAAAAATGAAAAACAAACAGACCCCGTCGATCCGCCCACGAGAGTAAACGACACTGGTGAGAGAATTGAGAACAGAACAAACGCAGCGCACATTGGCAGAAGTGCTACAGCATATACTTCATGGCTTTGTTCTCTATAACAAAAATCGCAACACAGGGATCCCATGAGGTAACATAGGGCTCTCTTTAAGAATAGTTTGCTGCTCCTCTCCGGGCTCGCAGCAATTAAGTTAACACAATTTCGTTTTTTTCGGTAGGACAATATTCCTTTAATTATACAATACATTAAATTCTACGCGCATTTTGTTTGCTCATAAGCTATGACCAATTAGAGTGGAGACACACAGCTGATGTTATGGAGAATTTTTTTCTCTGTTTAGCAGAAGCTGTTGACAAGTGAAACTACTTTTTACTTTGGATTTGTCTTTTTCTTAATCGTCAATAAATCCTGCTAAACATTTTTTCGATGCCTGCGCTTACCCTTTCCGAAATAATCTCATCCACATTTTCAAAACTTTCCGCCATGTTGGACGAAACAGAGAAAACAAATTCTCCATGACTTCAACTGTGCGTCTGTACTCTAATAGATCATAGGTAATGACCAATCACAATGCGCGTAGAATTCAGTACATTGTATAATTATAAACCCATGTTATTTCGGTGAGACAGTGTCTATTTAATAATCCTTGGTCAGCATAGGAGGCAATTTTCTCATCCTTTTCTTCTTGTGTTCCAGTAAAAAGTTTCTTTGAGGACCGCCCTGCATGTTATGTAGGATCACTGCGGTGTAAGCCTGCTCATTTAATACGGAAGAGTGTAGAACGGAAGCTTTTTTGATTAGCAAGTTTATGGTTATCAAAATTTACTTCATTTATACAGAATCATCAAAAAAACACTTGTTTACACATTTTTCCAGGATTACAAACATCAAAAACAAATAGGTTTGATTCAAACACCCATACCGTACATCAAACTGATTTGACATCATGTCTTAAACAAGCAAAATTTATTTACTTTTAATTAATAAATCCCCCTGTCTGCAGTTCAGACATCATACGGCCAAATAAGGCCAACTTTTTGGAGATTAACATTCAGGTGGGTTTTGATTGAAACTGAAAGAAGCTCGAAGAAAGCAACAAGTTCATTTATGATTTTCTCATAGCGGACGAGTCCCTTCAGTTTAAAGAACATTTGATGTCCATTTCGGATCGACTAACCAGCGATGACCTCAACAAAATGAAGTTTTATCTACAAGATGATCTACCCAAAAGGAAATTAGAAGAGGTACAGCGTCCATATCAGCTCTTTTCTCTTATGATGGAGGCTAAATTGCTTTCCGCAAACAACCTTACCCGTTTGGTTGAATTGTTGGAAGTCGTGGGCCGAGTGGATTTGAGCAAATACCTGTTGATGTTACTGGAAGTTGAAGGTGAGCTAATTAAAAGTAGTTTTGCAAGCTGTGTTTAAGCTTTAAACCTTCATTACTAAAGTTGTTCAATTCGCCTTCACCTGTCCGAGACACCTCTCTGTACTCTCTGTGACCGAATCAGGGGCGAATTGCAGACGGTTCATTTATGTTTTTGGAGCTCATTACATGCAAATTGGAATTTGTTGTTAAAATTATTTTATAACAGCCCATTTCAATCAATCTCAAACTCATGAAAAATTTATCAAGTTTGAACAAAGAAAATCAAAAGCGTGATGGCATGATGGCGTGATTCGCCACTTTAGAAACGAGAAGGAAACTGGGCCGAGTGAACTTTCGCAACGACATCTGGGATCGTTACAGGGGACGCTTCTTTTATCTCTGTCCCCAGTAACAGTCAAAGAAGTCGTTGCGAACGTTCACTCGGCCCAGTTTCCTTCTCGTGTCTAAAGTGGCGAATGGTGGACCGTGGTTTGGAAACTCAATGTTAATTAACATATTTTGGCGATTTTATTCATTTCTGTATCTACAATGATCAGTTTGAGAAGCTATGTAGTCAGGTCTCTTAGGGTCTTGATCATTACAGAGCTGACAAAAGCACCAAACTTGGCATAGTTGTAGCTTATGGTAGTACTATCAATGTTAGAGGGGGAGCCCAACGTAAATATTCCTTTAAGGGAAATTACGGAGGATTTACTTTTTCAAATTTCACGATTTGGGCCCCCTGTGGTACTTATTTTAAATATATTTATTAAATATATGTAAAAACGTTTTAAATAAATTTTGAAAAAGCTATTATCAATTAGAATGCATTAACTGTTATGACTGTCGATTACAACCCCGAATCTTAACAAAAAAGCTACTTTTCGGCATCTCTTTGAAATACTGGTGCCCAGTCCCACTTGGCCATTGGCAAAATCCAAGATGGCGGCTCTCAGGCGTACCTACAAAACCTGTAAGTATTTCGCTATTTAAAGGCCATAATCTTGCTAATTTTATATTGCAATATATATATAAAAGTTTGGTTTAACAATTTTTCTTTCAATTTTAAATTGTTTTTTCTAAGTAATCGAAAATATAACCGTTTCAAATTTCAGAATCTGAAATGGAAATATCTTGGAGTCGATGCATCATATGCCAAACAACAACAGAAGATTTAAGATGTCCTCTTAGAGCATGTGGCCCATGTTATGACCCGTATCAGTCTATGCCTCTTTTCTTCAGAATGTTCTCGAGTTTAGCTCACTAGGTGCCCTGCCAGTCAATGTTCCCATCCCTCTTGATATAGACACTGATGTTTTAATTAAAAACGAGGCGTCTTGGCACAAGTCTTGCTATTTGAAATTCAATTTGTCGAAGCTACAAAAAGCCAAAGAAAGAGTATCTAGGAAAAGGGAGAAGGAAGATGGGTATTGTCGAAGACAGGCAATCGGTTCTCCGCGATCCCCTTTGACCAGGCGCACGAGCAGGAGAACAAGGTTTTAAAGAGTGGAGGAGGAGCCGTTGGCCTTACGGAGAACCCTGTTGCCTTTAGGTAAACTCAAATATATAATTTAAAAAAATGCATGTTACAACTGAATTCGATGCATCGCGAACTTTCATTTCCAAAATCCTGATTTCGTTTTAGATCTTGAAAAGATGGCATAGTAAATCAATCCAATCCATTCAAGCGACTCCTGTATTGACATAAATCCATTTGACTGCACTAGGGGACAGGGCAAGTAATTGATAACGGGGCAAGTAACTGATTGTCCCGGACGGTTTAATCGACTACGCGCTATTAAGAAAACAAAAAGGGGTGCAATGCATTGAATTCAGCTTGCAAGGCAGATCGTTGTTCTGGAAAATTTAAATGCGTTAGTTACAAAATATTGATTAATAGGGATAAAAGCAATAACTTAGTTTCGGCTGAGCAATTATTATTTTACATTTTCTATTTTCAGACGATGGATGCCTTCGGGCCCCGAGACAACAAGGCTTCTGCACCAGTTTGGAGGTCAATATCTAGAAGATAGCGACGAGCATGGTGGACGTCTCAACCACGAAATGGGCCTCAGTGCGCAAAAAACGTTCAAGATGCAGGTGAAAAATCTAGTAGATGTCATGAGAAAGATGGGAAACCCTTTCCTGGACGACTTTCCTGAGTTGGTTACACTGGATAACCGTGATTGTGCAGATGATGAAGTAGCTAAGGCCGTGATGAACCTCGACACCCTTGGTCAGACCCAGTATAGGGAATATGTCAAGGCAGTTATAGAGGACCGGACGACCTCCATTCACAACACCATTAAGAGGAACAAGATCCCCCTTTACAAGAAAAAACCCCTGCGAGACAAATCTAAACAGATGAAGAGAATAGCTGCACTCCAAAATAATGTTGCACTATTTGCACAGCTGTACATCGCCATGCAGAGCCGTAATGCTGATCTCGAGGAGTTCTTCAACCATGAAGTTCAACGATTCCCTCCCTCCTTATCAGAATTCGGCAATCTTCGTCTACCAAGCGCTAAATCGGAACTCCTCAAGTGCATTATTCCATCGACTCAGCCAGAGCCTCCCACGCAATTTGACTGCAGCGTTCTAGACGGAGCTGTCGTGGTCCACTGCCTTCCCGTAACTGGTTCGAGCACCTTTGATGATTACGCCCATAACGTCTTCATTCCCTACCTCAGCAGCCAGAGAAGTAGAAGAGTGGACGTTGTCTGGGACACATACATACCTAATAGTCTCAAGGAGTCCACAAGGGAGAAGAGAGGCAGAGGCGTTCGACGGAAAGTAGCTGGGGGTGCTAAACTACCATCCAACTGGGCGTCATTCCTGCGTGATCCGTTAAACAAAGAAGAGTTGTTTCACTTCCTATCGTTGAAGGTTGCTGGACATAACTGGCCAGAGAGGAAGACAATCCACGTTACATCAGGTAAACATGCAACACATATGTCAGCTATGATACTCATACAAAGTATGTTGTAGGCGTCATACAACAAAGTAATTAACTAACAAATCTTTCGGCCAAGCGACCCTCCTCAGTGTTCTACTAAGACATAATGACAAGTGGTAACAATCGTGCTAATGTGTATAACCTATGTTGGAATCCCACATAAAAAAATGTTAACTACCGAAATAATTTTTCTCCAGGTACTTCTGTGATTTCCATTGGCTCTGCGACCGCTATGACAGATTGTACTCACGAGGAGGCGGATACGAGGGTTGTGGTCCATATCCTTCACGCCATCCAAGTTGAAGAGGCGAAAACTGTCCTCGTCTGAACCGTGGATACCGATGTCCTAGTCATCTTGGTGGGAAAGCTTCATGACCTGAGAGAAGTTCAGCCGGAACTTGATCTGTGGCTTGCCTTTGGTATGGGCCGAAACTTTCGCTTCATCAGCGTCAACTCTACTTGTGCTGTTCTTGGTGAACCACGATCTACTTCCCTGCTCGTATTCCACGCATTAACTGGCTGTGATACCACCTCCTGCTTCTTTGGGAAAGGAAAGAAGTCAGCCTGGCAGGCATGGGAGATCTTTCCAGAGGTCACGCCCACATTCCAAATACTTGCCAAGACGCCATTTATGCAGCTTACGACAGACTCGCCCTTCTTCAAACTGATCGAGAGATACACGGTAATCCTGTACGATAAGCTCAGCCCCTTATCTGACATCAACCTGACCCGGATGGAGCTATTCTGCAAGAACAGTAGAGCAATGGACAAGCTCCCGCCTACAAAGGTAAATATTACTTCTTTCTTTATCGCACTTTTTTTACGTTTCACCTAGCAGGGGCGGATATGAGGGGAAGGGCTCAGAGGGCCAGGCCACCTGTAGGCTGTTTAACTGGCAATACTCACAATGACAAGTTTGAACTAACCCACTGCACCTTCTTTCTATGAAACTAGGATCAACCTCTTCCTAATTAATTCTTAATAACATCGACGCTGTTGTTATTTGCAGGATGCCCTTTTGCAGCATGTCCGTCGCACCGTTCTCCAGGCCGGTATCTGGACAGTCAGCGATCAGCCACAGCCACCTGTGCCATCACCAGGGCAGTTCTCGTGGTTTGAAGACGATGGCAAATGGGTTCCAAAATGGATCACCATACCCGAAGTATCCAAGGCTTGTAGTGAGCTGATCAAGTGCTCTTGCAAAGGCGCGTGTACAACATGCAAGTGTGCCAAGGCTTCCTTGGGATGTACCCCCCTTTGCAGATGCCAATGCCTATCCTAAAGGCTATAACTGCATCAAGCTTAAATGATAATCTAAAGAGTTTCAGCGATCGAGCATTGTTTCCTTTATGTAGCCCTAACTGAATTCTAATAATATAGCTAACTCTTGGCGTTTCTATTAGTCCTATTTGAAAGTACATTTGTTTCGCGAACATATATATCAAACAGCAGTAATTTAGGTTCAAAACGCGAGTTTGAAGGGAACGTGTGATACGAATCAGCTATGGCGGTAATGTTGAAATTTGATCATTCTTACCGAGAAGGTACTGGGAACTAGTATATATCTAAAAGCCTTATGTAATATATAAATGATGGCTTATAATGAAATATGCGAAGAAATGAGTAAGCATAATAGTTTTACTCAATAAATGTCACTACTGCATTTCTTGTTAGCTGTTTTAATTGAAAACTGCAAACCACCACAGGTAGCCCAATTTGTAATTAAGGTAAATTTTAAAAGCCCCGTTAATCCTTATATGGTGACGATTGCGTTGGGCTCCCCCTCTAATATTAATCAGTAGGTCCTAAGGAACATCTATGCCAAATTTGGCGCTTTTGTCACTTCTGTAACGATCCGACCCATATTTTGCCATATGAGACCTGACTAATGTGAACAATCGAAAGAAGGTTTCAACAGGTATCCAAACACTTTAAAAAACTCGGCTGTGCCTCGTTTTTCCAACCCACTTGTAGGTGATTGAAAATCCTGATAAAACAATCTTCCTCATGTTTGATATAATTATTACATGGACGCATATCCTTGTTGCAAATGTTGAATGATCTGACTTTAAGTACATTACAGCTGTTACTCATCACAGCATATGAGCTTACAATAGAAATTCCTTCTTTACAGGAAACAAGCAAAACGAGTGCTGAGTACGTTATGGCTAACTATCAGCCATTTAATTTGTTCGTTATAATATCGAAGACCCATTTGGCCAAACTTTTAAGTGCTGACATTTTTTATTAATGATGTTTTCATTTTCCACAGTTGAGGAGAAAACGAAACTTTTTCATCGTCCAAGAGCGGCTAGGGAGGCCATGCTTCCTGCATATGGTAAGATATGCAAGCACTGTCTCTGAACTTATTGATTGAGTAGGAGGGCAGGCAGGGAAATATCTGAGTACCTGTATACCGTAAAATGCCGGTTAAAAGAACACAATCAAAAAGAGGAAGACTGCATAGAAGTGTGATTGTGTATTCTGCTTGTGGCAAGTCACGAGTGATCAGCTGACTAAGCGATCCTTGCAACATCATAACTCACATGCGCAAATAGAAGTATTTTTCCTCCGCAAATTATGGCGCTTACCTTGCTTTGAACGTAGGCGAAGCAAGCAGCGCACGACACCACTGAACAGATGAATGCTCAAAATCATCGTGACTAACAAAAATCGCAACACAGGGATCCCATGAGGTAACACAGGGATCTCTTTAAGAATAGTGTGCTGCTCCCCTCCGATCTCACAGCAATTAAGTTAACACAATTTCGTTTTTTCGGTAGGACAATATCCCTTTGATTATACAATACATTAAATTCTACGCGCATTTTGCTTGCTCATAAGCTATGACCAATTAGAGTGGTGAGACACAGCTGATGCCATGGAGAATTTCTTTTCTCAGTTTAGCAGAAGCTGTTGACAAGTGAAACTACTTTTTACTTTGGATTCGTCTTTTTCTTAATTGTCAATAAATCCTGCTAAACATTTTCTCGATTTTCTGCGCTTACCCTTTCTGGAATAATCTCGTCCACATTTTCAAAACTGTCCGCCATGTTGGACGAAACAGAGAAAACACATTCTCCATGAAGTCAGCTGTTTGTCTGTACTCTAATAGATCATAGATGATGACCAATCACAATGCGCGTAGAATTCAGTACATTGTATAATTATAAACCCATGTTATTTCGGTGAGACAGTGTCTATTTAATAATCCTCGGTCAGCATAGGAGGCAATTTTCTCATCCTTTTCTTCTTGCGTTCCAGTAAAAAGTTTCTTTGAGGACCGCCCTGCATGTTATGTAGGATCACTGCGGTGTAAGCCTGCTCATTTAATACGGAAGAGTGTAGAACGGAAGCTTTTTTGATTAGCAAGTTTATGGTTATCAAGATTTACTTCATTTATACAGAATCATACAAAAAACACTTGTTTACACATTTTTCCAGGATTACAAACAACAAAAACAAATAGGTTTGATTCTAATACCCATACCGTCCATCAAATCTTCAACAAGCAAAATTTATTTACTTTTCATTAATAAAACCCCGTCTGCAGTTCAGACACCATACGGCCAAATAAGGCCAACTTTTGGGGGATTAACATTTTGGAGGGTTTTGATTGAAACTGAAAGAAGCTCGAAGAAAGCAACAAGTTCATTTATGATTTTCTCATAGACGCATACCTTCAGTTTGAAGAACATTTGATGTTCATTTCGAATCAACTCACCAGCGATGACCTCAACAAAATGAAGTTTGTTTTACGAGATGATCTACCCAAAAGGAAATTAGAAGAGGTACAGCAACCATATCAGCTCTTTTCTCTTATGATGGAGGCTAAATTGCTTTCCGCAAACAACCTTACCCGTTTGGTTGAATTGTTGGAAGTCGTGGGCCGAGTGGATTTGAGCAAATACGTGTTACTGGAAGTTGAAGGTGAGCTAATTAAAAGTAGTTTTGCGAGCAGTGTTTAAGCTTTAAACCTTCATTAGTAAAATTGTTCAATTCGCCTTCACCTGTCCGAGACACCTCTCTGTACTCTCTGTGACCGAATCAGGGCAAATTGCAGACGCTTCATTTATGTTTTTGGAGCTCATTACAAGCAAATTGGAATTTGTTAGCTGTTAAAATTATTTTATAATAGCCCATTTCAATCGACCTCAAACTCATGAACAAGCAAATTGGAATTTGTTAGCTGTTAAAATTATTTTTCAAACAGCCCATTTCAATCGATCTCAAACTCATGAATAATTCATCAAGTTTGAACGAAGAAAATCAAAAGCGTGATAGCGTGATGGTGTAATGGCGTGTAGCGTGATGGCGCGATGATGGTGGACCGTGGTTTGGAAACTCTATCCTAATAGGCCATTTGCACGATGACGTCATATGACTACAACTACCAGAATCCTTCAGTTTTTTGTTTTGTAGTGCAAATTAGGGCTATTGTTATTTAAACCGCACTGGGATTACAAAATTTAAATAAGAAAGGAAAAACGAAATGAATTCTGGAAGTTGTAGTCAAATGACGACATCGTGCAAATGGCCTATCAGCATAGATTTTGGCGATTTTATTCATTTCTGTATTTAATGATCAGCTTGAGAAGCTATGTGAACACTTGAAAGAATGTTTCATCAGGTATCCAAACACTTTAAAAAAACTCGGCTGTGCCTTGTTTTTCCAACCCACTTCTCAGTGTTTGAAAATCCTGATGAAACAATCTTCCCATATATTACATGGATGCATATCCCTGTTGCAAATGTCGAATGATCTGACTTTAAGTACAATACAACTGTATACCGTAAAATGCCGGTTAAAAGAACACATTCAAAAGGAGGAAGACCGTTGTAGAGGAGTGTGATTGTGTATGCTACTTGGGGCAAGTCACGAGTGATCAGCGTGCAACATTAAATTCAGTACTCACATGTACAAATAGAATTATGTTTCGTCCGCAACTTATAGCGCTCGTGTATGTAGTGTGAACCTCGTCCTTTTAATCTACAGTGGTAATTAATATAATTTATTTAATCTACAGTGGTAATTAATATAATTTATTTGATCTACAGTGGTTTTGAGAGACAGTCCTGTGGGTATTGAATCCATCACCAGTTCATTTCCCGAAACAACAGTCAAATACTGTCATTGTAAGCTTTATTTACCCTGTACAAAATTAACTCTTTTTGGCCAAAAGTTAAGGTAACCAAAACATGAAATAAAATCCTTTGGAATTTCAGTGGAAATCAGCAAAGGGATTCTTCTTATTAACTTTTTTCTTAATGTAAAAGTACAAAAGCATAAAGTCCAAAAAATATTATCTCGTACATTTTTCATTTTTCTCCATTCAATTGCCACATCTCAGCCAAGCTTTTTAAGAACTAAAACTATTTTACATAGCTTACATATTCATCTTCACGTTTGTCAATTTGAAGGATGCAATTTATTTATTTGCAGAGCAAACCTATGTAAAACACAGCGAGATACCCAAAGGTGAAAAATACATAGCAGAGTCTGGTTATGTTATGACAATAAACAACTACAGCTTCCTTCAGAGGACGTATGAAGAAAACAATATGGAATTCGACACAATGGTACTGAATAATCTGAAACGACTATTTCAGTTGGTATTTGGCCTCAGACTTAAAGAACACAAAAACCTGACTAAAAGTGCATTGTTAAAGGAACTGACGCACACCGCAAAGAAAGACTTTTCCACATATGACTGTTTTGTGTGCGTGATCCAGAGCGAAGGATCAAAAGATGGAATCTTGGGAATTGATGACGAGGTGATTAAACTTGAGACCATCGCATCGCTTTTCACTCGTAATAAATGCCCCTCACTGGATGGAAAACCAAAAATATTCCTGATCGAAGCGTGGGAGAGACATCAAACAGACAAGGGACCTGGCAGTGGTCCACCTCCGCGCCCAGTTATTTCTGAACATGATTTTCTAATTTGGTACGCTCCTCGTATTCACGATCCTCGTTCGTTTTTTGAAACTCCCCTGAGGTCTCTCATGTTTGCGCTCTCAGATAGGAATACCTCATCAAGGGACTTTATGGAGATACTGATGGAAGTGAACAAAGAAGGAGCTGAATCCAATTTTCCATTTCCACCGCCGTACCTGGTCTCTACGCTAACAAAGAAAGTGTTTTTAAAAAGGAAATGAAGTATCAGCCGAAATACAGTCAAGATTCAATTCGATTACACGCACATTAACTGCGTGGTCTTCTCCACGTTAGACAGATAGAAGACTAATAATTATCAGAAACAGATAAGTAGATAATTTGTAATAAATAGACTGTGGATAAGCAGCATTTTTAATGATTATGTTTTTATTGACTTTGCTCTACAAAATATTAACAAGTAATTATGAAATTGGACTGAGTGAAGTACAATTCAGGAAGTTATTGAGAAAATACTCGTAGGCACATGGGGATTCAAAATCAAGCATGTTAATTATTCATACGATTATGGAACGTTATGTGATACCCATTATATTTTTATTTTGTACTTCAAATCATAGCTAGGATTATTATTTTAAAGATGCGATAATACGATGTGGCCTCTACTAGGTTGTCATGCAGTCTTGAATATTAAGTCAATATTTTAGCAATTTATTCGGTGTATTATAAATATAGTATTTTGTTAACATTTTAATGATATGGTGTACCTTAGGGCAACCATTTATTGCGGGAAATCTTGCGGCCTGGGATCAAGGCACTTAAGACCAATCTCAAGTGTAGTAGTTTTACTTAAAAAAGCATTTAGTATTATCGATAAGTAGTCGCTTGAATTATAATATGAGAGGTAGTGACATTGGGAGGTCATGTGACTCGCCCTTGCAAGTGGAAGATTTTACACGCCGGTTTTTTTTTTTTTTTTTTTTCTCCACAATACAAAAAAAAAAATATATAGCCAGAGTGCAACTTCAAAAAAAAAAAAAAAAAAAAAAAAAAAATTTACACGCCGGTTTCAAAAACAGGGCTGGAAATTTCAGCCCGGGCTGAAACTTTCTTCTTGTAATCGCAAACGTCGTTTTAAGAAGATATGTTCAAGAAACCGGGCTGAATTCTCAGCTCGCCTAACCGGGCTGAAATTCGCCATGTAAAAGTTGTTCATTCATTAATTCATTCATTCGGACCGTCAAATAAAGATTCTGATTGGCTGAGTTTAGTTAGTCGTATAATACATTTATGTATGATTTAGATATTTATCCAGAAATAAAACCAAAATAAAATGCTCTTCCATTCTTCATTCATCATATTTTGTAGCGGGAGGAGAAAGGCCACAACGAAATCCAACCGTCAACAGTATTTATCCCAAACTAGTCCGAGCACACAACTCTCTTTAACTAGCTCTGTATTGTGCCCCGTGTTGTGCGCCCGTTACAACGCGTAGTCGCCTTTTTATACTCCACTATTACGCAAACAAGTTAACGATATCTCACTACGACTACATTGTCCTTTAACTATTTAAAATAAGCGTCTTGCTTCATGCCGCCGTGCTCGAGCACTATTCGTTTGAAATAACCTACAATCCTAGTCACATTTTGTTGGGATACCTCACGCTCAAAACATATTCACCCTACAGTTGGCGTCCTTCACTCCCAATGTTGAATTTTGCGGCTCTGCGATCACTAAATGTCAAACCAACATTTAGAAGGGTGGTTGGCCCAGTCATGTGTCCCAACAAATGTGACGAAAATGTAGCTCGCGCATAACAAGTTACTAACACATTTCGTTACAATTTGATATATCACATTGTATGGCGTCTAGATAAAGACAAAGTCTCTTTAATCCGTCATCCCTCCAGGACCCTGGGTAATCGTTGCACCGTTTAGGGGTTAATTTGTGGTTTGGTATCACAAAGAGTGTTTCATTTGAAAATGACCACTACAGAGTTATTCAGATACTCTTTAAGGAAACTGGAGCTTGCTTTAAGCTTACTTTATTATCTTGAAACCATCGCCAAAAGTGATAGAAGCAAAGAAATATGAACTAAACAGACAAAATAACGGCTAGAAGAGTCAAAATTTTACAAGAATGGCAAGCTTGATTTGTTGACCGCCTGCCAATAAATCAAATTTGATGAACTGTAATCCACTTCAATCTTTGCAATCCTGCACTTTATCTCCAAACTACTGCTTCTGTTTTGTTCTATAGAATCTTTTTATCCAACTAAGTTGTATATTTGGTGGTATTTGGCGATATAACGTGGAAATAAGCTAAGCGAAATTTTGCTATTTCAGCGGGACAGTGGCCCTTTAAGTTTCAGAGTATTAAGCCAGAAAAATTGTATCCGTGCAGAAAACTGAATCGGTTTCCTCCATTCTTAATCGCTGTCAAATGTCATACAGCCATCAAAAGCCTTTCTGTTCTCATTGACTTTAAAAGTTTGTGAACAGACAGACCATGACGGCCATACAATCAAGTTGTAATTTTATTATCATAATGTTAGTATTTATAATCATTTTTGTGTGTCCAGAATAATTAGCTTTTAGCGACACTAAATTTAGTGACTTTAATACCTACTTTCGTACTTGCATGCTTACTTGCCCACTTTAGGGTTCTATCTAGGGAGTATGAGGGGTGGAAGCTTCCCCACCAAAAGCCCCACCCCCTCCTCCCCCAAAAAAGAACAACAACAACAACAAACACAAAATGTAATTGTTACAGTATAAAGAAGCTTTCAATTGATTATGGTAAAACCAAAACCAAAGTAATTACTCTGGCCAATCACAATGGTTGTAGACAATTCAATGAACCAATAAGAACTCGAAGCAAATACATGTAGCCGGCGTCAAGCGCGGGAAAACGCGTATGAGCAAGTCCGATGGTTTTGGTTTTACTTCTGATTGGTCGAGAAAGTAGCGTAAGATTTTTAAGCCATTCAGGAAAACGTAGCGGTGCAAAACCAAAGCAATTTCACAAAAGCTTGTTTGATGGTCACTATGTGTAACTTAAATGCAAATGAATCTAACACTGAATATGAACAAATAATCAACGCTTTGACAGCCAACCAAGTTGGTTAATTTTCAGTAGACCTCGGAAACGTCTTCCAGTGAACTTTATTCTCTTCGGATCACAGAGATTACAATGCTAAGCAAACATCCTTACAACTCAGCATAGTTGATGCTCCATTTACTGTCAACTGTTTATTTTAACAGGATCCAAATTAATATAATTTTTCGTCACAAGTTATCTTGACAGTGATGTTAAGGTCCCTCCTAAGAATGGATTGATAATGTTGAAGATAACCGTTTTTCTCCTAAAATCTGACGAAGCGAAAAAAAAGCGGAAATGGGGAAGGAGGGTAGTCAACACTCCAATCGCTACTCAACACCCCTCCCCTCCCTACTAAACGCCACACCCCTCCCGACTGAGTACTCTCTAGCAAACTTGTCTTTCCTTAGTTCAAACTTTGATAGTTGATTCTTTAGATGAAGTTTAGATGGGTTTTAACAAAACTGCGGTCTTAAAAACGATTTCAGTGTGTTCAATCCAAATGTTAAAACTTGGTTTAAATTTTTTTCTCTTGGTTTACTATAACTGTTTAGATGGCATAGGGAAAAGTCAAACTTCGTTAAAAAATATTGACCCTTAAGAGTCCTTAATCCTATAGTTAACAATTATTCACCGAAGTGGAGGGGGCCAGTGGTGATAAATATCCACCACTGGCCACCGACACCGAGGCGAATAGTTGTTTTAGTATTTACTTAAACAGTGAGATAATATAGCAAGAAAATTATGATTTTTAACTCATTTATTCAACGATTACAATTTTCGTACGCAAATTGCTTGGAGATGCATAGCACTTGCTATCCCGAGTTTCAGTAGCCAATCAGAGCGCGCCAACAACGCTATCCACTGTTTTAGTATATACTAATGCGATTTACTCAAAAGTACTTTCCTGTGGCAAGGTTCCTTTCTAATCAGTGCTTTCTTAAGTGAAACTCAAATAATTCACCGGATAATTTAAGGTTTGAGACCGATTCTAACACAAAACCGGACTATCAAAACCACACCCTTCCTTCAGCTCACAGTAGGTGTTAACAATACTGTGGCACTGAACATACACATTCGAGTTACAACCAATATACTGAACCAATCCGCCGTGCCGATCCACCCACGTGACCATGTCATTGCGTGACACAACAGATGTAGTGTAACGCTGTAAATTGTCTAAAGTGAAACCCATCTTGGCGTGGATATAAACTTCGCCGGGGCTCGAAAACGATACCGCTGGGATTTTGAGTCGGCTTCCGACGATCTTTGCTAAACCGCCGCCGACTGAATGCCCCGTGAGTAAAACACTGACGTTTTGATCAGTACTTCCATTGATCAAGTGTTCTTTAACATATGACTCGACAGAACTGAAAACAAAATCTTCGCGATTGTGGTGCAGTAGCCGCTCAAGAAAGGAAGCAGCCGTCACGTATGACGTCACGAAGCTTAATGGAAGACTCTGAACCGGAAGTGCCACTGAAGTGATCTGGTAACTAACTATCTCGCTCCATAGTTTCAAGTTTTCAATCCACTCGCGCGTGCTAAGCGTTCCACGTATGCTGATGATATGAACTTGTTTGGTGACCTCAAACACGTGATAAAACCTTGGATTTTCCTCTGATGTGTATGTGACATTCCACTGGGTGCCTCGATCTGTGAAATAACTGTTGATATCCTTGCTGAGGTCTCCTTTGTTCCAGTTTTCCAGATAAGCAGCGGACGATAAGTAAGCTATTTCTGCAATGTTCAAACGTAACGGAGTCCAAGTATTTCCGCATATTGGGTACCTAGGCGAGCTCTTTTCTTTGCCAACAAATCTATGATTGGTTTCTGTGTGATTATTCAACTGTGGAAAATAGCAGTCTTTGTCGCTGCAGTTAGGGCGAGATGTGACAGCAAGGATGATCACGCCGATGTACGCAATGACAAATAAGAAAGCGAATCGCTTTTTTACGATGAAGTACTCTCCACTCGGTCTCCTACAGCCTCTAAAACAGACGTATAAAATAAGGCAAGCGGTGACAAACGGGTAGAAAAATGAAAAACAAACAGACCCCGTCGATCCGCCCACGAGAGTAAACGACACTGGTGAGAGAATTGAGAACAGAACAAACGCAGCGCACATTGGCAGAAGTGCTACAGCATATACTTCATGGCTTTGTTCTCTATAGCAGAAGGCAAGTAGGCCGACGGAGCCGAGAACTGCAAGCACAAAGGCAGCAAACCAGGCTACTACAACACAACTGCCAAGGAAGGTCATAACACCAAAATTTCTTTTCGCGCAAACAGCGTAGATGCTTGCACTGAGAAGGATTATTAGAAATATCACTACTTTTGCGACTCTGAATTTAATCGATCGCTTGACAACTGCAACTTTTATGATTTCCCAGAAAAGGGAACACACAAGACAAACCAGAAACATTGTGCAGCAGAGGAGACCGAACATGCAAAGAGTGTAAAATGTTTGATCGCTCATGTTGTCCCCGAGTGGCGAAATCATTTCGAAGGTTATCTCCAGTGCACAGTTGATGGCGAAGCTGAAAGCGGTGACAAAAAATGAGATGAGAGATACGACAATGGATGCGTGAGATATGGGGTACAGAGCAGAAAATATTGCCCGGATGACTTTCCACTGTGTCCCTGTACGACCGGGAAAAATCTGCAAGAACAAGAGACGGCATATTAAGGTGGGACTTTTAAGAAGGGATAGGAGTAAGAAAATGACAGTCGATACCCACGTAAGAGCACCCCAGGTTGCTAGTGGACTAACTTGGTATTCGTCTATTAATTATTAACTACAAATTCTAATTTTAAAACTTCACTAAATCTTCAATATTTTTTTATTTCTCTAAACTTTACCAATCCTTTGAGAAAAAAACTATTTCCTCCCAAACATACCCAAAAATCACCCCAAAATTTACAAAACACCACATTACATAGATTTATGTTTTAAGCATAGGGTTTTTGGATTGCTTGAAACGTGAACGAGATATTTCCATTAAAGCCATGTCAAGTGGCGGAAAAGTGGCGTTTAGGTTAAGTCCCGCCTTAACTCTTCACAGCCAGATCTTCAGTTATCAGTGGGGGATCTAGGGGAGGAGCCCGTGGGGGGGTTAGGGCTCCCCGCCCTCCGTACCGCCTTATTTTGCAAAAAAATAAGGTTCAAAGGGCTGAAAATGTGTCTCCCCCCCCCCCCCGCCCTCCTTCCGATAGAGTCTGACTTCTTTACTGTTTGTGGTATGTGTTTGTGTTATGTGATTGTATATGGGAATCACTGGGAATTACTGTTTAAATGGGAAATTAGGAAGTACTTTCTGACGGGCTATTTGTTTTTCAAGATTAAGGCGGAGCTTTACCTGAATTTGAATGAAATTTTTAGAGGTTTAAAGAAGGGATAGAAGAAAGAAAATGATTTTTGGAACACCAACAGACAGTTGATACCCACACAAGAGCACCCTGGCTTGTTAGTGGACTAACTTGGTGTCCGTCTATTAATTATTAACTACTAATTCTAAATCTTCAATATTTATTATTTCTCTAAATTTTACAAATCCTTTGAAAAAAACTATTTCCTCCCAAAAATCACCCAAAAATTTACAAAACATCCCACAACATAGATTCATGGGATGAGCAGACTGTTTTTGGATTGCTTGAAACGTGAACGAGATATTTCCATTAAAGCCATGTCAAGTGGAGGAAAAATGACGTTCAGGTAAAATCCCGCCTTAAACACAAAGTTCCGGTATAAAACGCTAAGCTTCTCCCCCATTTCACACTTTTTGGGTGTGAAATGCAAATTAAGGCGTCTTTCAGTCACAAAACGTGGTTAACTTGCGCATCCTTTAAATATAATTTGCTTCAAAAATCTAATTAAACCAAGATTTTACCTAAGCAAAAAAAGAAATAGAAGTTCATAAAGACTTCTGATATAACTTTCAAAAAGTTTTTTCAAATTGTGTTAGCAATGGTCTTAGAAATGAGGTATGTTTTTTGTCTGTTGTTAATGTTTCAGTGGTTAGTTGATTGACGACTGGAGGTGAGAATGGCCAGGCCAGGCTCCTTTTATACCGTAACTTCGTGTTTAAGGGGGCAATGTCACAGGAATTTTGCTGTTTTCTGGTCACATTGTGAAACAAAAATTAATGCTCTTGAAACACCTTAAACGGAAATTTAATCATACTTAGTTTTTTAGCAATTTTTTCAAAACACCTGGGAAGAAGTTTTCAAAAAAAACTGGCAATTTTTTTTCAAGTTGAAATCCACTGTCACCCTGACCACTGGGGGTTAATAATGGTTTCCGTTGGCTGATGTAGTATTCTGTTTAAAAAATTGAGCATTATTTTTAGGTTTCAAAGTCAGAGGCTGATCCAGACACCATCATAGAGAGGGGAGTGGTCATAGTGAAAATTTTATTTTTTGGCAAGATGGGGGGGGGGGGGGGAAGGGGGGGGAGGCCCCTCCCCTTAATCTGTCACAAAAATGCGATCATCAATATCGATGACATTGCCCATTTTTTGCATGCCCCTTACTAACACACAGGCAGGGAAAAACAAAAAACAATCATGGCTCAGTCAAATCCAAGCCTGAGTATCCCCTCCTTGTGGGTATTTGTCAGGCATTTGTTATTTTCTCTTCAGACAATATTATTATTGCAAATACCTTACAGTGGAGCTTTGACAAAAGTGTGCAAATGTCCCACACATGGAACAAGACAAAATAATTTTACATATTGTTGGAAATACGCTGAAAATTTAATTACCATGCAATATTCTCATACAAACACGTATTCTAAAGTGCAATCATATAATCCGCAACGCTATTATTAAAATGTGGCGAAAAACCTGTGAAAGAGCCAACAAAAACATCCTAGCTTGCATAATGTCATTTCCTTAATCTATTTAGCATAAATACAGACTGTGATAGCCGGGAGAAAAGACTATTATTACTGTAGCTTGTGTGTGCCTGTCGGGTGGTTAATGCAAATTTAACGCTCGATTGCTCCAGATAAAGATTCCACAAGATCATAGAAGATTGCATGATTTGTTATTAATAATGACAGAAAAATTTAATTAACATATAAATAATATGCATAAATGTATTTCTCAATTAAAAAACTCTGGGGGCGTTTAATTAAAACTCGGCCTTGCAAACCCGTCATTTATTTGAATTACCCAGCGTTTATTCGAGGCCCAGTGTTTATTAAATGGAGGTAATTATTTTTAATCATTTTACATGATAACAGTTTAGGCCTTTCATTACTACATTCCTGGAATTTCCTGATTCAAAAGCTAATAGGCAAATTCGGCTAACGCATTGTTGTACCCTCAATTCAAACCTTCTGGGAATAAGATTCTTTGTTCACAATATTTCCGTATAATTTCCATGTCAATGCTTCATTGATATGGAAAAATGATGAACAAAGAGTTCTAATCCCAAAAGGTTTGAATTGGGTACAACAATGCACTAGCTAGCGGAATTTGTCTATTTGATCAAAATGTTGATGGAAACAAGAATTAGAAGTGCCAAAGACTCAGAAACTGTAAGAAAACTTTTTTTCACAAATTCAAGTGATGTTCCCAAACTTTGAGACTTATACATGTATCTGTGTTTTCATATAAACCATCCTGACTTGGATAAAGAAACAATGAAGCGACCCCCATGATGGTAAAGATGACAAACTTTATTTTGGTAAAGAAGTCTGTGTAACAATCAGTTACACAATACCGAATACAAATAAATGCCCAGAACCTAAAATAAATGCCTTCCTTAAATAAAAGCCGGTGCCGTTCAAAACTCAACCATGTCAACCCAGCCTTTATTTGAACCCAGCATTTATTCGGGCCCGGCATTTACTTGATAAAACATGGTATGTACTCTTCATAATATCAAATTAAATCAGCAGGTTTTTTACTTAGTATTAAAAACTGTAAAATTTTGGGGCAGACATTTGCTGACAAATAACCCCCCCCCCCCCCCCCCCCATGGGGACTGACAACTTGATGAATGTCCGACAAATGCCCAGAGGGGGTATGCTCAGGCTTGGAATTGACTGAGCCATTTATAACCACCTGCGCAGAATGGGGACAATGGGGGTATTTAAGATTGTGTGACGAGCCAAGCCCTATACAACACTGTAGGTCATGAGTGGAACGAGCTGAGAGAAAGCTTGACTAAGTCCCTTTTCCTCCCTCTTACTATCCTCATCTCTGCCCCTCCCCTGACGATTTTTTCTTTGGTAGATGAGTAATATTTATCCGCTTTGTAATGTAAATAATACCAGAGGATCCCGTACTGGCTTGCATAAACCACATAAAATTCATCAAATATAACCCCAGAAATATAACTCTTCATTCACTTGCTAGCCTAAAACGAAGTCTTTACATTTACATGTAATATAAACTAGGCGAAATTTTACTGCGTAACCCGAGAATGTAAAAGCTTGCGAGCTGTTTCTTTGCTGGTTTGCTGGTCTGCTGGTCTATCGATTGGTGAAATCCTTTATAATTAGTGTGAGTGACCATTCAAATGAAAGCTTTTTAAATGTACTTTCATTTGCTGCTATTCTTTTCAATATTCTACTGAATCAATTTTTTATTTTTTTTTCAGTAATTATTCGCGCTTCTGCGATTGAAATGGTACCTTTAAGACTTATATACCTGCAACTTACAGTGAACTTATCTCGAATGCTGCGAGATTTGCAGTTGCATGAGACATGAAACATGACATTGTACATGTAATTCTAATTTAAGCGTTGAAAACTATAAATAACAGCGTTCAACGACTAAATTCGTTACCAAAGGTTACAGAGAGTATGGCACTAAATTACGACAAATTAACGCGTAGTTAATTTACTATACAAGCAAGATAATTTACCTCAACATGGCGCACAGTTCGCGGTCTCACAAAGAGCGGCGAAGTTTCTTCTTCCTCCGTCAAAACAAGAATGTCTTCCACCTGTAGACGATTGATTCCCATTTCTTTCTTCGATGTAGTTCACAGTGCTATTTTTATTTGGAATGCAATTGCAACAGACGCTTTGGCTCATCGATTTTTTCTTTGCAAATGTCAATCAACATATAAACATGCTGAAACACATGCTTTGCCATGCCTGCAAAACTGAACTTCCGGTTCAGCAACTTCCGTCACAGTAATGTCCGTGTAACGGAGTGTTGCTATGGCAACAATTCCAAACACGTCATACAATTGTATTTCTGTTCCTGTTTTTCAGGATAAATTTTAATATAAATAAATCAGACACCGGTTTTTGATCTGGCAGACGTGTAACATCTGTTTTCATACGACGACCGATCATTTCAAATGTTTTCCGTCATCTTCGATTTTTTTACACTTGAAACACGAGGTAAGACTAGACCTAGGCGTTTAATTTTGTTGCGCTATTTTATAGCAGAACACTTGTGACACTTGTAAGCTAAATCCTGGTTTTTACTGGCGGCATGAGCTTATAAAGCATAAGCGGAATCATCGGTTTGAATGCGTCCACGCTTGTGTCGCCATAAATAGCTTCGGGGAAAAAGGCATAAACGAAATTGTGTTTACTCAATTTCCATTATATCGTCAAATGCCACCAAATATACAACATGATTTGATAAAACTATTCTGCAGAGCAAAACGGAAACAGCAGTTTGGAGAAAAATCAGGATTACAATGATGGTATTACGGTTCTTCAATTTTGATTCGTACGGTTCCGCGTATACGCCATGATATGTAAATGTTGGAGGCATATTTCAGCGCTGTTCTGTTAGACATAACTGAATTTAGTTTTATTTACGGCGTTATCACTGCTTCGATATATAGACCGTTGCCTTTTACAGGTATTAGTCAAAAACCGGTAACCAGAAATCTAGTTTAGTCATGGCATTTCCGCTGTTTATACTATATCGCCAAAAAATACATTAAATGTTATTTCGCACATACAGTATGTGAATATTTTCAAAGTAAATACTGGCCCTGGCCCTTCGCTTTGCTTCCTGTTGGTCACGCAACGCGTCGCGACGTTCCGACCAAAGAATAACGCCATTCTTTGCTGACCTTGGCTTGGAAGGGTGGCGATATCAAAGCCAACAAGTGTATCATTCACTGCTATTACTTTTTCTAAAAAAAAAAACATTACAAGAAGTTTGTTGGAAAGCTGCATTCATAGGTAAGTCTTGTATGTATTTCTCTATTCCTTCAGTGAAATATTTAAAATTTGCCCCGATACCAAGTTACGGAACTGTGCCGCTACAGTTAATGCGACAGTAAAAAAACGTTCTGCCGTCATCTTGTAAGTCAGGTTACGTATCTCGGGTACTCCGTAAAAATCGCCAGATTTTACCTGACAGCATTAACACCACATATTTGAGATGACAGAAACGAAAACTGAGGATATTACTGAGATTAACCCGTTGAAAAACCTCGCGGACTTCAGTATTTCTCATATTGTTTCGGTTTTGAACACGAGAACGGCGCTGCGCTAAAAAACCTAGAAAACCGAAATTCTTTAGCCGCAAAGGATGCGAATCTTCAGGAAGTCGACAGCTTATGTTTTTAGGCCGCCTTGAATGATGAAAGAGGAATAAACCGCTGTAGTTGTTGACGAGATGTTCAGCCACACTCATCCATTCCCAAGTAGAACCGAAAGAAAGAAGAGAATTCAGAGACATCAGCTTTATACCTGTGATCACGTGATAGGCTAGACGATCATATGCCAGTACAAAGTTTAGTCACACATCACGTGCACAGGGCTTGAAAATTTGTGGGCAGAACGCAAGCTCTTACAAGGTCTTCTCTGATTTGCTGAGAAAACAATAGAACCAACAACACAGCAATAGACCCTAGCCCTGAAAACAATAGAGCTGCGCGATACCCAGGTCCAATGAAATTAGAGGTTGTAAAGAGCTGTGTGGTACTGAGAGTACAATGAAATGGTTTCACATGACGTCACAAAAATTAAAAAATCTAAAGTATACGTCCCACAAAGCTGTTTCTAACATGGTATGTGGATGCCAGTGTTATAATCTTTGACAAAAAGTTTCAGGTTTTAACGATGTTTTGCTTCCGATTTATAAAGGTTTTAAATGTATCACGCAATTCGTCACGTTATTTCAGATAAACCGTGAAAATAAACAAAATTGAACCAGTTGAAAGTTCTTTTTACATTATAGATGTTTATAAGCCGATTAAATGGCACTTACAGTGATTATAGTGGAAAAATCGCAGAAAAACCATATTATGGTTTGTTCTTCCTTGAAGAAATCACTTGATATTATCTTCTTGGTGTTCTAAAAGCAATTTTATGTTTGAGCAAAGGTACTTTGTCATATGTTTAGTGTATCTTTTTTAACCAAACTGAACACAGCCAAATCTGCGTGACAATGCCGCGTTTAAGTGCATTAATCCTGCGTGACAAGGCTCCTTTAAAATACATTAATCCTGCGTGACAATGCCGCGTTAAAGTGCATTAATCCTGGGTGACAATGCCCCTTTAAAGTACATTAATCCTGCGTGACAATGCCCCTTTAAAGTGCATTAATCCTGCGTGACAATGCTCCTTTAAAGTGCATTAATCCTGCGTGACAATGCTCCTTTAAAGTACATTAATCCTGCGTGACAGTGCCCCTTTAATGTCTTAACTACTTTCAGGCATCTTCAACTCATCGGATTATAACCTTCAAAAGATACCACGATGGATCCGTTACGTGTCCCCTTCGCCAGAAGAACTCTGAAGCGGATAGATGTGGCGGGGCCTGGGGAACATGAATTCACGGTTGTTACGTACAACATTCTTGCAGACCACTGGATGCAGATGAACTCAATAACAAAGGGCAGCTACAGCTACTGTCCTAACGAATACAAGATAAGCAAACAGCGCAGAGATGCTCCTCGGCACACACTATTCATGGAAGAGGTACAGTTTTTCACTTCGAGTAGTCCCTTTTATCTCTCAGGGATAAACGCGCGAGAAGCGAAACACGCGAGGCACGTGCGTGTTTCACCTTTCACGCGTCATTGCACATCAGGAGCCCATGCACATTCAATTTTCGCTGAAAGGAGATACTCGCGTGCCGTCGCGTGTTTTGATTTCCCTCGACTTTCTCTGATAAAAAGGGGTCTGTAATCGATAAATTTTGAGCTAAACCAGTTGTTTTCTCTACTGTTACACATGGTAATCTTCGCCAACCTGTTTGCCAGAGTATCTGATGCACTTGGAATACTTTTACATTCTTTTATACACATGCAATGCGCAACAGTAAATATCGCGTTGTCGAACTGTTGCGAGTTCCTTAGGGTTCCTTTGCGGGTAGTTGAATAAGAAAGCGCGGTTTTCAATTGAGTGTTGTGATCCAAACCAAGTTAATTACTGTCGAAAATGTGAACTCGAGGCCAATACTTGTAGCCGGCGCCAAGCGCGGGAAAACGCGTACCAGCATGTCACGATTGGCTTTGGTTTTACGTCTGATTGGCCGAGAAAAGTCGCGCAAGTGTTTTTTAACCAATCACAAAGCGTAGTAATGTAAAACCAAGGCAAAAGCGAAATTACTTTCGACACTCAGTTGGAAATGCTCTCAGTAGAATAGTGTGGATACAAGGATCACTTTTAAGTCATTTGAACTGTATATATCTGATAGGTCTTACTCTTTCACAAATACACAACATGAATTTCGTATAGTTTCGTATAGTTAAGGGATTTGTCGTGATCATTCAGTTTAAGCAAGTTGTCCAAATGATTTTAGCAAATCTAGCCCGAAAAGCGGAAACTTATGCTCGTTTGATCACATTTTGCTTTGCGAGAAATGAGGTGAGTAATTATACTTAAAAAATTATTCGCCTCGGGCTCAGACCGGCTCAGTGAATATCTGGTGAATATTCCTCTCGACGAATATTCACCAGATATTCACTGAGCCTGAGGCGAATAATTGTCAATTAGAAAAGTTGTATATTATCATTATTATTATTATTATTATTAGAATTAGAATTAGAATTTTAATGTATTGTAAATAGTTATTTTAATTGTTAATAAACATCTTGTTCTCATATTATTATTATTATTATTATTATTATTATTATTATTATTATTATTATTATTATTATTAAAACTATTATTATACGATGCATCTTGTTCGGGTCCCCGATAATGGTCCCTGGTTCGGCTTCAACTCTAGAGTAAAAGGCAGCAAAATTGATAAGTTATCACTCCTTGCTTTGCGCTTCCTGGCTATGTCGTGCGATTGAGTCTTTATAAGTACAAAACAGCAATGGAAATTAAATTTGGCCTGTCCATTCGCGTCAATGTTTTACTATTCTTTAGCCATGGGTTCGTACGAGCCATGGCATTTTGCTAAACCTGGTTTATTCTTTAGCTGCGATGGCTAAACAGCGATATCATCTGCCTTCAAGAAGTCGACACACCCTACTATGAAGAGATCCTGGCAGATGAAATGTACCGGATGGGGTACAAAGGGCTGTTTGCACCGAAATGCATACCGGGACAGCCCGAGGGCGTGGCCATGTTTTTAAAGCGGGACACGTTTGAGCTGGAAGAGACTAAAACAGTTCATGTTAACGACTGGGCCGCGCGTACATTTAAGCAGGGAGAATTTCCCAGCGCCTCTGAAGTTGTGCTTCTTGCTGCTCTGAGGCACAAGATTAGTGATAATCTGCTAGTGATCGGTGAGAATAATTTTAGATGAGTTATGCTTTGTTCACATCAGCGCCGAAACATATTTAGAGTAAACATGTTTAAATGAAAATATGTTTGCAATTTCATTGTTTACATTAGTTGTTAATTTCAAAACACGCTTCACGCCTGCTTCTTTAATTTATGCTGTTTTAGGAAACAAGCATATGATAATAAAGCTCGCATAAAATCTTTATAATGACACATGAACCAAGAACAAAATAGAATTCAAACTTGCTGTTGCATGATTTGTGGTTTAATTTCCCTTCTCAAGCCCTTCAGGAACAAAGGGCATTGAGCGTTTGACAAGGAGACGACCTTATGCTCAGAATAAACATGTTTCGATCATGGTTTGCGCAATACGCCGCCTGATGTGGACAAATTTCATAGTGAAACATGTTTCATTCGTGAACATATTAAACATGTTTCGCCCTGGTGTGAACACAGCATAAAACTACCAGTGGCGGATTTGGACTCCATTGTAGGGGGAGTGGGAGTGAATAAGCGGGGGGGGGGGGGGGGGGGGAGAGATAACGGGGGAGCCCGAACCCCACCTCTGGATCCACCACTGACTATGTTTATTCCAATTCCCCTGGGGGATACTTCGAATCCATCAGGGGGATATTACGATACACCGGGGGATACTCGTTAATTTTTTCGCTGGAGATTATTTTCGTGGGATCTTATTTTCGCGGATCGTTGGAAAACCCGCGAAATTCGCCAAAATTAGATCACGCGAAAATTTCATGCCACACGGTAGTGGGTGAATTAGCCGGTCTTTTTACTTATTATATTACTAACATCACGAGGTCGCTTACCCTGTAAGCAGAGGTTTTATTTTCGCCCTATGTGAACGAGGTCGAAGCTTTTGCAGATTTTCCCACTCTTCCGCGACTTCCACTCATGTTGCCACAACTGCTTCGCCCTTTCACTCCCAGAGTCAATTATGGAGACATGTAGTATAGTTCTAACTTTTGAGTCTGTGGATGATGAAATCCTATGTTGTGACCATTCAAATGAAACCTCTTCAGCAGTACTTTTGCATGGTACCATTTGTTCTAACTTTTGAGTCTGTCAATGAAATCCTATGGTGTGACCATTCAAATGAAACCTCTTCAGCAGTACTTTTGCATGGTACCATTTGTTCTAACTTTTGAGTCTGTTAATGAAATCCTATGGTGTGACCATTCAAATGAAACCTCTTCAGCAGTACTTTTGCATGGTACCATTTGTTCTAACTTTTGAGTCTGTCAATGAAATCCTATGGTGTGACCATTCAAATGAAACCTCTTCAGCAGTACTTTTGCATGGTACCATTCGTTCTAACTTTTGAGTCTGTTGATGAAATCCTATGGTGTGACCATTCAAATGATACCTCTTCAGCAGTACTTTTGCATGGTACCATTTGTTTTTCAATATTTTCCACAATTAAGTTTGGGATTTTTGTTGAATTTTGATATTTGGCACTTTTGGGAGTTAAATGGTTAAAGCACGAACTGAATGGTTAAATTATCCGATTGTTGTTTTTTTCTTAGGAACCACACATATCAAATGGGGAGATTTGTTACAGCCCGTCACTCAAGTCTGCGAAATATCCTTTGTGACCAGTGCTCTCGCGGACATGGTGACGTCATATAAGTCGCGTGGCGAGCACGTGTCTCATATTCTTTGTGGAGACTTCAATATTGAGCCCCAATTCCCTGCGTATCAGCTTTTAAAGGAAGGGAAACTGAATGACAAGGATATGAGGATGTTGAAGGGTGTGGACTACATTAGATTCGGTCCTGACATAGAGCAGCCTTCACAGGTATTTCTCAACAGATGTAATTAGAGCGATTGCCTCAAAAACTGGTGCACATAACAAGGGAACCTAACAAGGAAGGAATGTTTGGGAAATCGCTTGGAATGGCGTTGTACTGTTTTTCTATAGCATTTTAGTGCGTTAATAGGAAACTGTTTAAGCTAAAACCGCTTAAGCTTTTCGGTTGTTGTAGCTGAATATCTTTGTGGCAGAAAATTTTAGTGAACCAAATCTTATCCCCAAATTTTATCCCTCCTAAAACAAAAGGTGTTAAATTTTTCGATGTTACAAAAGTTTAAGAAAACTTTAGGTTTTAATCTAAATTTTTACCGAAATTTTAAGAAGACTCGTCGTGTGCTCATGACGTAACAAGCTCTAAACCCTTGATAAACGGTTCAATAGTTGATGTTCAAACAGATGTCGCAACGGCTTTCCAACAAATGTTGAACGGTGTATCATGCCATATTGAATTACGATTTTACTCTGATGTCTTATTTCAATTACTGTAATCAGTAAGAAACTATCAGACAAACTTCAAAACCTGCAAAACAGGGCTGCTAGAATTGTCACCCTTTCTAATTATGACTTTCGTTCAAGTGATTTGTTGGATGAGCTTGGCTGGGAAAGGTTAGAAAAACAAAAGACTACAACAGTTAGCTGTAATTATGTATAAAATCCATAGTAATCTTTCCCCATAGTATCTGAGGCGAATTTTTACCAACATTTCAAGTGTACACACACACACACACACACACACACACAATCTTAGAAACGGAAAGTCAAATTGTTATATCTCCAGACCAAGAACTGAGTCTGTAAAGGGGAGCCTACACTAGAAGGGATCTGTTCTGTGGAACACGATCCTCTCAGAGATCAAACAGTTGCCCAGTTTGAATGATTTTAAAACTTCATTACATGGGAAAGATTATTTTGAACACATTATAAATTGAAGAAACCTTGATCGTTTAAGTTTGCGAATTCACACGACTCATAGGAAGACCATGTAAATATGATATGATTTCGTGTACAAATAAAGATTGATGATGATGCGTATTTTTTGCAGCTTTTGGCAGATCAAGTGTCGTTATTAAACAAGACTAAAGCGCATTTTCATCATCCTCTCAAGAACTTACAGAACGCCTACAAAACTGTACTGGTAAGCTACAAATAGAAGACTTATTTACGTCGCTAGATGTGTGTACCAAAGGATACATCAATGACTTTACAGCGACCCACAAAGAAAGATTCAGACCGCGTGCTCAGGGAACCAATCAGAATGTCCCATTTTATCGCTGACCAGTTTAGCCGTATGATAAAACTGTTTAATAAATCGAGTTGCGAGCGGTAAAGCCGCTAGGTTGATTCACATAAGTAAACAATAGACTTCAAACGGCCCACTGCACTATCTCTTTTATATGGCCCAATCTCGTTCCCA
The DNA here is from genome assembly GCA_022457155.1 of Cladopsammia gracilis. Taxonomy (NCBI): domain Eukaryota; kingdom Metazoa; phylum Cnidaria; class Anthozoa; order Scleractinia; family Dendrophylliidae; genus Cladopsammia; species Cladopsammia gracilis. The sequence goes on along the minus strand of JAJGOT010000059.1, from coordinate 2,098,059 downwards.
GGGCTCTGCCGCCTCCTCGCATTTAAAAAAGAAGAAAAACTCTGGGAACGAGGTCGTGTTAAGCAAATACTTAACGCATGCGCGTAGCCATATTTTTTGGTCACCGATTTTCTTTATTCTTGTTTTTCTTGTTTGTTTTCAGGGCGCGGAGCCACAATGCACCAATCACGAAGGACCAGGCTGTATTTGGACTTTGGACTACATCTGGTTTGGTTCCGCAAATCTGAAAGCGACTGCTGCCTTAGAAACGGTATCCAAGGCCGCCATAGCACCATACACTGGCCTGCCAAACCAGTTCTTTCCGTCAGATCATCTGTCACTCAAGGCACATTTCAAATTTGCCTCGCACTAAAATTCCGGCAATTTATCGGTGTTTCAATTGACGTAAGCACAAAAACTTCAAAAGACGGTGAACAATACTCACATCACGACATAAAAGCTCACCAACAACAGTTTCCGGAACGACAAGAAATACCCGAAATTTCGTCTGAATGAGCTTTGACAGAAATTAGCTATAAGAATTAAGAAGGTAATATATAATTATAATAATTTTTATAATAATGCGTTGATGAGAGAAATGATCAACTTGAACTATGTCAGTTTATTTAAGTCCGTGCTGTATGCCATCTTGACCTAGTTTATAGCAAACGACATAAAGTATTTAGGTTGGCAAGATTAAATCGGTTTAGACCGCGGTTTTCGGTTAAACCCGTCTACGTTTTTTTAACCCTTTCACTCCCAGAGTCAGTTATGGAGACATGTAGTGTAGTTCTAACTTTTGAGTCTGTTGATGAAATCCTATGGTGTGACCATTCAAATGAAACCTCTTCAGCAGTACTTTTGAATGGTACCATTTGTTGTAACTTTTGAGTCTGTTGACGAAATCCTATGGTGTGACCATTCAAATGAAACCTCTTTTGCAGTACTTTTGCATGGTGCCATTTGTTTTAACTTTTGAGTCTGTTGATGAAATCCTATGGTGTGACCATTCAAATGAAACCTCTTCAGCAGTACTTTTGAATGGTACCATTTGTTGTAACTTTTGAGTCTGTTGACGAAATCCTATGGTGTGACCATTCAAATGAAACCTCTTTTGCAGTACTTTTGCATGGTGCCATTTGTTTTAACTTTTGAGTCTGTTGATGAAATCCTATGGTGTGACCATTCAAATGAAACCTCTTCAGCAGTACTTTTGCATGGTACCATTTGTTCTAACTTTTGAGTCTGTTGATGAAATCCTATGGTGTGACCATTCAAATGAAACCTCTTCAGCAGTACTTTTGAATGGTACCATTTGTTGTAACTTTTGAGTCTGTTGATGAAATCCTATGGTATGACCATTCAAATGAAACCTCTTCAGCAGTACTTTTGAATGGTACCATTTGTTGTAACTTTTGAGTCTGTTGATGAAATCCTATGGTATGACCATTCAAATGAAACCTCTTTTGCAGTACTTTTGCATGGTGCCATTTGTTTTTTAATATCTTACAAAATGAAATTTGAGCGTATGACCCTTAGCGTTTTGTCAACCCAGAAGCGTAATTGCGACAGATCGTCTGTAAAATTATTTTGAAAAAAGAGCGCAAATGCAAAAGAAAGAACGAATAACTGTAAATAATAAGTTTGGTAACTTTTGTAACATATAGAACAATTAACAGTGTGGAGAAAAAGAGCTCAGTGAAACAATTCTGAGCTCCAGATGGCATTTGAACTCATTACCTTCCGTTGTCCAGTCGGATTCTCTAACCACTGAGCTACTGGAACTCCATTAGCGAGCAGGTCATTAATGGGTATATGACTCATGGGCCGCATCGCGCAGCCACAAGTGAAGTCTTGAACACATTCAGCTAACTGCATCGCGCAGTCACTCTGGAGAAACTATAAACGCAGAAGAAATTAAGAATTAATTAAGAAAGATGAAATTTAAGAGAAACTGCAGCAGAGGTCACGTGTACACTGTGATTTGATACGGAAGGGGCCAAAGTTTAAGGTGTCTGTGTTGTCTTAATTTGAAACCTTTAAATGGTGAATTTCAGACTTGATAAAAAGGGATCGCAACAGGAATCCCAACACTAGCCGCAGGACACCAGATCAGGATTGCGTTCTCCTATCAACCTCGTTCCCAGGGTATCTCATTTTCCCGCCCCCTGGAGCGAAGGGGGGCAGGGGGGCAAGATGAGAGACCCTGGGAACGAGGTTGTTCTGCTATCCGTTGCGTTTTAAGACTTCCCTAGCAATGATACCGTTGTCATGCGCGATAAAAATGTTGAGTCCTGTTTTTTCCGTGTAGTTATAACTTCCTCAGCCTTTAAATCACGAAACCTTTTCTTAATAATATGCACTGTATAAGCGGCGCAGTGAGCGAAGAAGACTACAGCTGGTATGTTTACAAAAACAAACGTGATTTCAGTTCGTTTCCAAATTTAAAGTCTTACTTATCCATTTTAGTTTTTTTTTTCAAGCGAAAATGACAACAATCTAAACCCTGCTTTCTACCTACAGAGATCCCGTGTAGCATGAAATTTTCGCGGATTGCCGATTTTTTGCGTTTAGCGGGAACAAATCATGTTTCGCGAATTAGGATTTCAGACTTTACCGCTGGGAACAAATTTTCGCGGATCTCGGTTCTTCACGTACAGTGCTGTATTTTTACCACTATATAAATAGCAACCCTTCCATTATCTTTAATGAGTAGCGTAAATGTGGCTCGTGACACATTTTTATAAACCGAACAGTTCATATGTACATCCTTGTCTTTGTTGTGTTGCAGTTGTGTAGGACTTCCCCAGCAATGATACCGTTGTCATGCGTGATAAAAATGTTGAGTCCTACTTTTCCGTGTACAGTTATAACTTCCTCAGCCTTTAAATCACGAAGCCTTTATTTAATAACATGCACTCAATAAGAGGCGCAGTGAGTGAAGAAGACTAAAGCTGGTATGTTCGCAATTTTTGTTCTTTATGCCCGCGGGTTGTTTTTGGTAAATGAATGTGAACAATAGTTACTATTGGCGGGATGAGCTATTGCTCTGTACTGAGCTGTTTGACATTAGAGTAGTAGTGCTATCCAGATGAAAATAAGTCTTTCTTGCTTTTTCTAAATGCTACTGAATATTAAATGAATGCCGGACGCGAAAAATTGTTTTAGTCGTCGGTTTGAAAAACGCACTGGAAACAAACCTTTGCGCTTCTTAGAATTTTGGCGTTAATGGTGTTTGTTAGGTAACAATCTATTATCTCTGGACTCCACAGCAGGCGCAAGAGTATGTGGGGTTGTCCGCGAACACGCGCGCACATGAAATTGCCCCCATGTTCTTAATGCAATCGAACCTTTTTACAATGTAAGGCAGCTTTATACTCTTGATAAAACGTGTGGAATTCACAACAATTGTACTTCAAGCTACTTCAGTAATATTGACAATTTTATTACACGAGCCACCAGCTCTGTAGCGTGATACTGAAGGCTGTTTATTGATATTTGTATTGGTGAATTAACTATACCATGCATGTAAAAGATAGGCGCTTTGAAACAAACTACAGAGAAGGCGTTAAGTTAAAAGAACACACTGTGCTTGCCTGTTACAGTCAACTCTCTCTAGGACGGACACCGTCGGACCGGCCCCAACTGTTCGTCTTAGAGAGGTGTCCGGCTTTAGAGAGTCGAGTTAACGTGACACCAGCAATTCGGAGATACGAATAAAGCTGAACCTATGCACAATGAATACACCACGGTCTGTTTTAAGTCTGTTTAAAGTTGTTTAAAACTAACGAACTGAAACAGAAATAATATTAGAAAAATGGACTCGTTTGTTCATTACAATCCATAGTTTATTATGAAAAGTGAACAGTACATGTTGTAAAATGGAATATGTCTATAAAACTGCAATAAAAAACTTATTCGCTTGTTCAAGCAAATAAAACGTTCACGGTTTCTAGTCTAAAAACTTAATTGTACACTTTGCAAACTGGAACAAAAAAAAGCACTTCTCAAGTGTTCGTTGACGGTTTCAAGGTGTCCGTTATCCGTCTTAGAGAGGTATCCGTCTTATAGAGAGTTTAGTTACAGTAACTGAATGACTGAAAAACGGCAGGGACCAACACCAGGTGTCCGTCTTATCGACGTGTCCGTTAAGAGAGAGGCTGACTGTATCCCTAAACTGATTGATTGCGAATGATTCACGATCTTCAAAATGAATTCAGAAACAGCATCATCGCTACTTTCGGGAATTAATAACAACAGTCGAATTTCATCGCTACTTTCGGCTGTACTTTCGGAGCTTTAAGGTGAAATAATGTCACTGATTTAGTTAGTACTTGCGGATAGTATTTGAGAGAGCAGTTCTAAAGTCATTTTAAGCTGTACACGTATGGATGTGGACATGGACGGAGCTTTTGGGGGGAGGCTGTAGAAAACTCTCCCTGCAAACAACAGCCCGATTTAACAGTTGTCTGCTTAGTGACCTGGCCTTTGAGTGCGAGTGAGGTTGAAGCTGCCCATGCTTTGATACAACCCTTCCTACTTTTCAGATGTAGATCATGCTGTTCTAATACTAACTTAGTTTTTGTTGAACATGTTTACATATGAAAAGCAGATAGGTTTGTGTCAAAACAAAGTCAACTCCAGCCTAACTTTCACTCAAAGGCCAGCACCAACTGTAAAATGGCACTGATTTTGAAAGGTGGAGCTTGAACAATACGATAAAAAAAAAAACAAGGCTGACTTCACGGTCGGGGAATTATATTCGTTAATGCAATATTAGGTCTTGCCACGAGTTGCTCGACAACTTTTTAGCAACTTTCGGCAACTTCTAGGTTTCCTAGCTACCTTTTTGTCATAAGAGCAACTTTTGGAGTTCTTCGTCAACCTCAACCAACTTTATCAACAATATTTGAGTTGAAAATAGAAGATATTTAACGATATAGCATGTTGCACACGATAAATATCACTCGGGAATAATGACAATAATAAAATTTAAGTCACAAAAACATCTAAATGAACACAAATTAGAGAAAGGGCCGTACTCTTGCATTACTCGGTACATTAGCAATGTACCTTCTGGGGCCCAAAAAGTCCCACCAACCCCGAGATTTAAATAAAGTTCACCATCATCATCATCATCATTATCATCATCATCATCATCATCATTACTCTCGAAAGGGAAAATCAGCAATATGATTGACGGGAGGGGGTATATATATTTTAAGAGAATTTTTCTTGACGGTTAACTTACAGGAAATGTAACGGTGTCCTATGAAGAATTGTAGGAATTGAAGATTGTAGGTATTTGTATAAACATGATACAAATTTACGATGTTCAGGTATAAAAATAGCATCACCATGGTAACGTTATACATCTTATCATAAATGGCAGCCTATTTATTATTCTTTTATATTTCTGTTAATTTGCCTCACTGGTCTCATTTTAAAGTAAAAATTCTTTTGAATTTTGCACATGCTATTAAACGAGGTCAGGAAGGCTGATTAACATACATACAAAAGAATAACAAATCGGCCAGCATTTATGAAAAAGGTACGTGTGTAGCCTCGGAAATGTACCGTGGAACGGTTCCTATATCTATCTTGAATTAAACTGCTTAAGTATTAAAGAAAAAGTCATGCAAAGCTCTCCCAAGACAAATATTAGTCAGAATTCTTTGAATGCAGCAGTGGTCCTCACGATGCGTAAATAACACACACTGGCGCTCGGTTACAAATTACCGGATCTTTGCTGGAGCCAGACGTCAATGCAAGTCTTATAAAACACGAAATCAAGGCTGGGGTAACGGGTAAAGGGCAGATTTGTGGGCCAATATTTCAACCGCTACTTTTATCATTGTTCAGTCGAAATATTGGCTACTGAATAATCTGCGTCCCTTTCTTTGCTTGTGCCAGCCTGGTTTTATTACACTCCTTAGAAAGAAAAGATTCGTAGGAATATATTTTTTAGAGTGCAATTGGTTTAATTATCTTCGAATTCTTTGCATGGCCACATCTCGTTGTCTATCTGCTGTTGTGTCGTAGATCGTGAATGACTTGGAGGATCAAAAATAGCTACAACTGTTATCGCCGTTTGATTCTCAAGTGTTACCCCTTGTGAAATCTTGACTTCAATGGTCTTTTAATATCTAAACTTAATTTTACAAGGACTTCTAATATTTTTAGTTAAAGGGGGCACTCTAGTTAAATACCATTTTTAACTGATGTAGATCGTTTTTATACAAAAATCTTATTAAACGTTTCAAGCAATCTAAAAATACCTCAATCAGTTTGACGGTTGATGTTATGAATAATAATACAAAGACTTAATGTTATGTGGTGTTCTGTGACTTTTTTGTTCATTTTTAGAAGTATTTGAGATAAAAAGGGGGGGGGGGGGGGATTTGTGAAATTCACTTACAAAAATAAGAAATATTGAAGTTTTGATGAAGTTTCAAAATTAGACTAGGAAGTTAATATTCACTGAGATGACGGACACCAAATATAGTCCACTATCAACCTGGGGTGCTCTTGCGTGGGTATCAGCTGTTTGGTGGAGTTTTAAAAATATTTTTCGCGTTCTATTCGTTCTTTAAACCCTTACCGATTTTATTAAAATTCAATTAAAGTGCCCCGTTAAGGCTAAGCTTTAAGTTCTTATTGTTTTGATGATTTGAACCTGGACATATTCCTCAATTTAGCATAAATGGTATTATATAATCAACAAATTACATCGCTGAATGTAAATGAACGAAAAAATAGGCTTTGTTGTACAAATTTTCGAAAACGACTTGCATACGTTGCTATGAAACCAAGTTGTTCGCGTTATGTATGTACTTGGAGCTCAGTTGGACTACAAATCCACTCAGACCAAATTATTACATTTAATTTATTTTTATTCATCTCGTTGTAAACACAGGAGGATAATATAGAAGTGAAAGCAGTGATAAAGCAGTGTTGTATAAGTCTCCAATCTTGTTTCTAAAACAAGTTTTGGGGTTATTGTACAAGTCGTGTGTATAACGGATGCCAATTTTCTTATAGACCCTAAAAATAACTGTTAATGGCTTTGTTTTACTTACGTCAATTTAAGCGATAACCTAAAGCAGGAGACTCAGACTTTTGTCTGAGGATCAAGCCTTTAACCATTAACTCCCAAGAGTGCTTAGTTCCTTTCCGCCAGGTGGGGAATGGGCCAGAACTCCCAAGAGTGCCAAAAATCAAAATTCAAGAAAAATCCCAAATTTCATTTTGTAGAATATTAAAAAAACAAATGGTACCATGCAAAATTACTGTCGAAGAGGTTTCATTTGAATGGTCACACCATAGGATTTTGTTGACAGAGTCAAAAGTTAGAACTAAACTCAGCTTCATGATTGACTGACTCCTGGAGCGGAAAAAGTTAAAAGGCCTTAAAATTAACATTTGCGGTTTTTCCGTTAACGTCAATTTATCGATATTTGCGAGTTTTAGATGAGTGGGAAAATAATGGCACTACATACGTTGTAGCTTACAAATAAGATTTGAAAAGTACAGCTTAGAAACATGTCTTTTTGATTAAATTTGATTTAGCAGGGTGCACGATTGTTTTCAATTTTAATGATGCCTTCAGGCTTGGCTACACAAAATATATATCAATAAAAAGGAAACAAAAACTTAGATTTTACCATGTCATTCTCCGTAGTTAATTTATACTGGACTTCCCACGTCGGAAGTTCGTCAGCATTCCCATTGCGTCATATTTATTAGTCACGAGATCGAGGAAAAAATAACCACGTGACTCCATTTTCCCGCCATTAGCCGCGGACAGTCGATTGTACTAGACTGGCATAATGACTTCACTATAAGACGTTTTTACTGCTGTTTGGAAGGTAAGATTTTTCTTCTTTTTTTCTTCAATGTGTATTGTTACTTACCTGAGAGTTCTCTCCCATTCTTCTCGTGTACTGTTACTTTAGAAACTTTAATTAAGTGTGACTGCATAAAATACGTAGGTGGAAACGTTATTTCATGTCGCATCGAAATCTTGACAAATATCTTCGCCCTTGCTAGCTTATTAAATTAAATACACCGTAAATATATCGTTTATTCAGTGATAACGTAAGTCAGAAGTCGTTGTTTTATAACAGATGACAAACGGAAAAGTTAACCACACGCGTCGGAAGCAAGGACTTAATTACAGCGTCTAAAAAGTATAATTAATACAATGATCTATATAATTTGTCTTCTGGTGTCAAAGCTGTCGTTACAGAAACAAAAAAAAAACCCTTAATCACCGTATGAAAATTCGAAAATTTCTTTTTCTACACCTTCTCCGAACAAAATCCCAACTGAGAACTTGGGTATTCATGACCGTCGTTGTCCAGTTTCAAAGGAAAAAAACAAGAAATGTGTTGTAAAACTAAACTCTGATTTATAACACACGAACACAGACTTTATTCATAACTCGCTTGAGTTAAATATTACGTTTTGCCAATCAAGTTGTCGAAACGTTGGTCAAAGTCAACAACAACAGTTCTTTTCAGATCTAAACTAACCCGGACGATCACACTTGACAGCAGTACTGATACTACTGGGTTCAAACCATTTTCAAAATATTCCATCGTAGTTTCCGTTTATTTGACCACCAAAGTCGACTTTGTGCATATTCAGCAAGCCTGGTTTGATATTTGATATTTATATTTTTGGCCTTTTTCTGTAAATATATAGTGCTATTGTTTTTTCGATCGTCGAAAGGGGCTGATCGAGCCGGGAAGGTCTATCAAAGACGACTTTCTGCATGAGTAAGTCTCGGTTTTTATTTATATCTTTTTTGCCTTTTTTCTTGAATATATCATTGTTCTTTTTTTTAATCGTCGAAGTGGGCTTATCGAGCCCTGAGGGAATTTTCTGCTTTGAATTAAAGGAACAGTGCACGCCGAAATAACATATTTGCGCTTATCATATTTCCATGTTATATCAACAAATGCCACCAAATATACAACTAAATTGGATAAAAAGATTCTATAGAGCAAAACAGAAGCAGTAGTTTGGAGATAAAGTGCAGGATTGCAAGGATTGAAGTGGATTACAGTTCATCAAATTTGATTTCATGACAGGCGGTCAAGAAATCAAACTTGCCATTCGTGTAGAATTTGGACTTATTTTATCCTTTATTTTTTCTTTTTAGTTAAGTTTTCGCTTTGTTTTCGTCACTTTTAGCAGTATTTTTTCCCATTTCAAGACAATAAAACAAGCTTAAAGCAAGCTCCTGGCCATAATCATGAAACCACGATATATCGACATATATATATCCCTTTAAGGTTGGGTTATACGTGATATGTTTTGGTTATCAACAACAAATGTAAAGCATATGAAAATTAAGATCACCATAGTAGAACGTGGTTGAATTAATTAAGGTAAAACTCTCCAGATATAACAATGAGTCATTGCGTTGTTGCCATAAAGTTATAATAACACAAGTAAATTTTGGAGAACAAGAAAAGCCGTGTAAACACGAACCGTAGGCGTGTGTTTTCACAGTTGCTTAGAGAATGTCCTATTAAAATTCAAGAAAAATCAGTCTATATTTCATTTTGTAAAATATTGAAAAACAAATGATTCCATGCAAAAGGACTGCCAAAGTTGATTCATGTGAATAGTCACACTATAGGATTTTATCCACAAGCTCAAAAGTTAGAAGAAAATGTATGAAGAGTGAAGGTGGAAGCAAGCGCAGAAACCACGGAAATTGTCCGAGCTAACGGAATGTCTGTATTGAACGAGTTTATATAAATAACACGTAGTATTAATCTATGCACTCAATTGCTTTGAGGGAAATACAGTGTAGACCAAAAATAATTCCCTCTAAACCAATCACAAATGGCGTTTACGTAAAAGCAGGAGGTAACTATTTTCATGAGTAAGTGATATTTGTGCAAGTGCTTGATACGGCGCACGTACGCGTTTTACACGTACGTTTCAACCCTTTCACTCCCAAGAGTGCCACAAATTAAAATTCAAGAAAAAATTCCAAATTTTATTTTGTAAAATATTGAAAAACAAATGGTACCATGCAAAAGTACTGCTAACACGCCGGGCCAGAGTGAGTCGAAAATCGGCCACCACAAACGAGGTCATAAATAACATTCTATGTTTTCATCCGATCAATCTAAAATTTAAGACCTGAACAGATCTCCTCATTACCGAGGTATTTGCGGTTTTGGTTTTTCATTTTAACTGATTTTGGCGGGAAAATGACGTCACTAATTTGGCGCCAAAACTTAAATGTCACATTTTGACATATATCATTATTGATTCTGAAAGAGCATGTTTCTACGACTCCAAAACTGAAGAGATAGCTGAAATATGTTAATTCAGCTTAAAGATATCATTACAGTCGAACCTCCGCTAACGGATACCTCCCGTAGGCGGACACCTCCCATAAGCGGACACTTAGTCGTGGTCCCAGCCACATACAAACACTACATTTTTAACCTCCCATAAGCGGACACTTCTCTTAAACGGACATTTTTTCTGGTCCCGATGGTGTCCGTTTACGGGAAGTTCGACTGTAGTTGTATTTTGAAATTCCCGCCATTTTGTTACTAAAAATAGCACAAATTGAAAGTTCAAGTGATTATAACTTTGGACTCAATTAAGCTATTTCAGTTATCTCTTCAGTTTTGGAGTCGTGGAAACATGCTCTTTCAGAATCAATGATGAAATGTTTCAAAATGTGACATTTAAATTTTGGCGCCAAGTTAGTGACGTCATTTTCCCGCCAAAATCAGTTAAAATGAAAAATCAAAATCTTGCGTATCTCGGTAATGAGGAGATCTGTCCTGGTCTAAAATTTTAGATTGATCGGGGGGGGGGGGAGGGGGCATTCATGTACAAAACTTTGTTGAGGTCCCCCCTTCCCCCCTCAGCCCTTCCCGGGTAATTGAATGACTAATTGAATTACCTTGATCTTGTGTGCGCTCGAAAAAACAAATGTCTTTTAGCTGTGTCGCTGTAAGAATATTTTTTGCTAAAAAAGCAAAGTCTCAAGTCGGGCTTTCGTAGTTGCAGGATCTTTTTTCCAGAAGAGTTGGCTTGCAGGATATCTTTTTTCAAAATCATCCACCCCCTCCCCCCTACCCCTCACAAATCTAATGGCTCGCACCCAAAAACCATTTTCGATATATTAAAATTCATACTTGGCTTCGAGGCTTGGGGGAATAAAACAAAAGAAATCACATCGAGGTTCAGCGTTGAATTATTCATTTCTTTTGTTTTATTCCCCCAAGCCTCGGAGCCAAGTATTAATTTTAATATTTCGAAAATGGTCTATTGAGAGAAAATTTATCGGCTTTCTGCCGGGACGGAAAACATTTAGCAACATAAATAACGAGGTGTCCTTATTGAGCGCCAGGTTGTTCGTTCGTAAAGCGAGATTCCACTGCACAGTTATTCTTCGAGGCAAGGAATTTCGATGTCTTACTTTAGGTCTGTTGACAAATTTCTTAAATTGTTTCCAATGTCTCGGACTTGTTGAGAGGAAAATTTAATGGTGTTTTTTTTTACTTCCTGGGCGATAAATGTAGGCGTAACTTTTATAGCGTTCCTTTAACCCTTCCACTCCCAGAGTCAATTATGGAGACATGTAGTGTAGTACTAACTTTTGAGTCTGTTAACCCTTTCACTCCCAGAGTCAATTATGGAGACATGTGGTGTACTAGTTATAACTTCCGAGTCTGTTGACGAAATCCTATGGTGTGACCATTTAAATGAAACCTCTTCAGCAGTACTTTTGCATGATACCATTCGTTTTTCAATATTTTACAAAATGAAATTTGGTATTTTTCTTGAACTTCGATTTTTGGAAGTCACGGTTCCGGTATAAAAGGGGCCTGACTTAACCACACCTTCAGTTGGTAATTAACCACTAAAAACAACAAGCGACAAACAACATGCGTCATTACTGAGACTATTACATTTAAAATTTGCAAAAACATTACCAAAGTTATATTGGAAGTTCTTCTATTTCGTTTTTTTCCTTGTTATTATTATTATTATTATTATTATTATTATTATTATTATCCTTGTTATTATTATTATTATTATTATTATTATTATTATTATAATAATATAGAATATCTTTTGCACTTCTAAGATCCGCACTGATTTGTCTGAGAGGGTCACGGACTGTTAAGAGAGAGTCTTGGGACTTTAGAAGCGTAGATATAGAGATAGAGACTGCCGAAGGAAATATTAATTAGTTCATTTATTTTTAAATTATTATTTTTGACCTTGTGAAAAGAATTGAGTACGTTTTATTTTTATCGATATGTATATAAATATATTTTAATTATGTATAGTTAATATTTTGTATTTGTTTTACTCCATTAGTTTTTTAAATTATATATTTTTGAATATCTATTTGCTTGAACTTGTCAAGCGTTATGAAATGAAAATTTATATGAATGAACGTTATAGCTTTTTCAAATGTACATATTTTATCGTAATTAGAATTTTAATGTATTGTAAATAGTTATTTTAATTGTCAATAAACATCTTGTTCATCGTACATTATTTAAAAAAAAAATTAATTATTATTATTATTTTGCTTAAGCAATATCTTAGGGAAATGTTATTTATAGAACACTCTAGTCAACCACGTTACACGACTGAAAGACGCCTAAAATTGCATCTCACACCCAAAAGGTGTGAAACGAAGAGATATGCCCAGAAATGCAGGCAGAGAGGGCCACGCTACTCCATGTGAAATAATTTTAGTAAAGCACAGTGTGGATGTCGACATGACAATCTGGTAAGTACCCTGGGTGTGACACAGTGTAAGCACCTCCGCCCCATTGAAAATCCTAGCTACGCCCCTGATAACAGTGTTTATATCATTTAAAAGTTATTTTAAGTGCGTCGAATGTGTATAAAAGACGTGATGTCTTATTCTTCTTGTTATTCGAACACGTTCTTAGCCTCGGCGAACTGTGATTTCTCAGAAGTGTGGGTCTGTGGATTCGTTGAATCGGGCACCCCGGAGCCAAGTTCACTAAAGGCTTTAGTAAGTCACCTTTATATTTCTCAGTCATGATTTAATTTAAACGGATAAAATTCAACAGAAAGAACGTATTAAGAACAAAATCCTTTTCTCTGGAATAGTTAGCTCAAGCATGATTTTCCAGAAATTTTTAAGGGAGTTATTTGCCTCACAAAATTTTAAGCTTGACTTTCCGAGAATCAAAAATAACATTTTGAATCCTCTCGTAGAAAACGCTGAAAACGACAGCGTAGTTCAGTTATTGGTTCAGAAAGCGCCAGTTCACATTACCAGTTTGAGAGCCTTAACTTTTCATTTAATTGTAATCGGAAAAATCTGCGGGCGGTTTGAACATCTCGAACAGATATTTCAGTGGCAAAACAAATGGTTGGAAGTCCCTGACTAAAAGTTATTTCATATGCCGGAGAAAGGCTCACGAAGACAAATTTAAAAGAGGGTCTTAATGGGGTTGTGGTTTTTACTGTTAACTGTTAGTTTCTTCCCGTTACGGTTAACAGAAATCTTAAAAGTTCGGCAAGAGTTGGCAAATGAAAAATCGTGGCTAGAAATTATTTTTACGGTTAAGATTTTTTAAGCTTAATTTTTACGTCTAACGACTAAATTTTTCGGCAGTTTTACGGCTACCGGTTCACCCCATTGAGACCCTCTTAAAAAAGGCAAAGCAAAAACTGGAGTCTCGTGGTATAAACAGACGTGACGAGTATTTTAGCAACAGATCTACCATTTTCATTTTATTTCAAACTTCAAAACCTTCACCTTTAAACCCTTTTACGGTCATTGTGCAGTAGTTTTCATCAGTTAAAAATGTTGTTTCCGTTTTACTTTGCATGTGATGCTTTTGGGATCAGCTCCTTGTTTAGTTTTAATTACTTGAAAATATACAGTTCTGCTTCACCTGCCACGTTTTTATTATCATTTTTCAAACTACGATTTTATCAGACGAGTGGTTTTAAAAGGAGCTATATGTCACTATTTTTGGTGTTATTGGAAAGTCAAAAAACAATACAATATTTTATGGACCACTCCCCTCTCGAGGTTTTTCAGTGACAATAAAAGAATTTCGATAAAAATACGATTAAAAAATACATTGCCAGGAGCCTATTAATAGGCCCTTGACATTGCTAAATAATGGGATAATAGCGCGTCGAAAATAGACCGTCTTGATAATATAATATATTTCTAAAACTTAACTTAAAAACTCCTCAATAAATTTTGATTTTAAGTGAAAGTTAAGAGAAGAGACAGCACTAAAGTTTTTAAATCACAGTTAAGTTTTCAAATGTTGACTATTCGATAATAAAAGTTCTTTGGCAGTTTTAATAAGATGAATGATTAAAATGCTGGTAGTTATACAAGGAGCGCTCTTGGTTACTTGGTTACGTGTCGTGAACTGACATATTTCGATGTTTTTAAAGTGGCAATGACACCATTTTTAGCATCATTTTGAAAAGCCAAAAACCATATTTGTATCCATGGAAACCCAGTTTAGCTAGCAATTACTATACGAGTTTACTGAAGCTATAAATAAGTGTTTTTGGTTACAGATGACATGGATGAATATGGATTGCAACCTTATGTCTTAGAAAAATCGTTTAAATTTGTTGATGGTTTGTTCTCACTTCGAGGCCGAATCACTTGGTATTTTCCGGCCTCTGGGTGCTCTAAGAGCATTTTGTGTAAAAGCAAAGATACCTATTCAAATAATTAACCCTCTCATTCCCAAGACTGCCAAACATCAAAATTAAAGAAAAGTCCCTAATTTTATTTTGTGAAATATTGAAAAAAAAAATGGTACCATTCAAAAGTACTGCTGAAGAGGTTTCATTTGAATGGTCACATCATAGGATTTCATCCACAGACTCAAAAGTTAGAACAAATAATACCATTCAAAAGTACTGCTGAAGAGGTTTCATTTGAATGGTCACATCATAGGATTTCATCCACAGACTCAAAAGTTAGAACAAATAATACCATTCAAAAGTACTGCTAAAGAGGTTTCATTTGAATGGTCACACCATAGGATTTCATCCACAGACTCAAACGTTAGAACAAATGGTACCATTCAAAAGTACTGCTGAAGAGGTTTCATTTGAATAGTCACACCACAGGATTTCATCAACAGACTCAAAAGTTAGAACAAATGGTACCATGCAAAAGTACTGCTGAAGAGGTTTCATTTGAATGGTCACACCACAGGATTTCATCCACAGACTCAAAAGTTAGTACTACACTCCATGTCTCCATAATTGACTCTGGGAGTGAAAGGGTTAAGAGGGTTTTGACCAAAAAGCGCAAAATCCCCGTAATATTGCCCTTTTAAAGTAAAAAACAAACGGAAAGGGAAGATTCTTTAATACGTCGTTCATTATAATAAACAACTATGTCTATTTTTATTATGGATCACGATATGACCGATATTGTTCACAAGTTTAACCTTCTAACAATAGCCCGACTTCCGTTAAGTTAAGAGTTCTAAGAATTTCCTTCTCCTCCCTGCTTTCCCTCCTTATTTATATTTGCTCATTTATTTTTAAACGAAGTTTGTAGTTCCGCATCAGAAAACTGCCCTCAATTGGTTAAGTACCCGACGTGTTAATTTCAAAGTTCCTTCCTGTATTTTCATGCAGGAAGGAAGATTGAAGGCTACAATCGGCCAGGCTAATCATAATCGTAGACTTTGGTTTTCTTTCTTTACTTTGATACTCTTAAGACGAAATATTTACATCGTCAAGAAGGAATTAATTGTGATTGCGCGGAAGCGATTAACCCCAAACGCTTTCTAGAACGACGCCCGAAATCAATCAAAATTCAACAAAAATGCTTATTTTATTTTCTATACTCACTAAAAGAAACAACACCTGAAATTAAAGTACTAGTGCACTGCTCACACTGTATGATTTCATCCACAGACTCAAAAGTTAGATCCACCTTATATAGTATAATAAACAGTGCCACAGGAAAGTGCTGCTCAAGAGCTTTCAGTTGAATGGTCACACTTTAGGATTTTATCCATAGACTCATAAGTTTGAACCACTTTGTACAACATTATAAACAGTACCACAGAAAAGTACTGCTCAATAGCTTTTTTTAAAATGGTCACACTGTAGGATTTCATCCACAGACTCAAAAGTTTGAATCACCTTGTACAGCATAATAAACAGTACCATAGGAACAAAGTATTGCTGCAGTAGGTTTCATTTCCTTGAATCGTATCACTTCAGGATTTCGTCTTTAAACTTACACTACACATTTCAAGGTTTGAGTCTTGGATCGCACTTTTCAAAAGCACCCAAATAATCGTTTCGAGGGTAAAACTCAGGGTTCGGAATTGCGGAAGGCTTAAAAGTCGCCTTAAAAATCCGTATTGAATTATACTAAAAACTATAAATAAAATAAATAAATTTATGCATTTGTATAACTATAAATGCATATATATATATATATATATATATATATATATATATATATATATATTTGTATAATTATAAATGCATTATATTTGTAACTAGAGTTTTCTTGAATAAAATCTGGCCCTAAACTTTCGTAACATCTGTAAAGTTAACGTCTTTTGTTTTCGAAGGGAAAAATGTGTCGTTTGGGGGCATGAAGTAAAGTCAGCTACGATAGTAAAAATTCGGGGGATAAGATTCCTTCGCCTAAAATTATCTGCAGTCGAAATATTCAGCTATAAGAGAACCAAGAAGCTCTTAGCTTTTCCATCAGTAAAATAATATGGAAAACAGCACAACGCCATGCCAAGCTTCAGTTTCTGAAACATTCCGTTTGTTGGGTGGCCCATGAATCTTTCATTTAAAAGAAGAAATCTTATTTAGTTTTATAAACTGCGTCAAAGCCGGAGGTATATGTAGGCGATTTTTGTCGGTGTGGTCAGTTCTTAATTATCTCGCGTCATTGTAACCGCAGAAGGACTTAATGACAGACTGATAATATTTAACGTTCCAATATATATGTGTGCTTCGTCAAATTGGGAATCCCAACATTCATAACAATTTCTTAATGAAGCAATTCATTGACTTAAATGCCAAGCCATTTAAGGAAGAACATTTTAATACGTCTTTTCTCTGGAACCATCCACTAACATCCTGCTCAAAACCCACTACATAGTTACATGGATACAGTGTTGAATTTTTGGGTTAAAAGGTGAGTGAGAAACATCTTTCAGTATTTAATACAAGTACCAAGTTCAAATCGGCTGACCAGTGTTTAAAATTTCCACTTGTGAAAATCGAAATGGGACAAATACCGCTTAAGGGGTCTAACATTAATGAAATGTTAAGGATTTCGTCCTCAAGTTTAGATCTTAGAGAAGAACATGTCGCCAATCACATACTCAGTGCACATACGGTCGCAAACTGTTTATACAAACCGACCAACATCGCCGGTCTAACCTTTGTTTTGTTGTTCAAATTACTTGGGTTCAGATCAAAGTGATTCGCCCTATTGATTATTATCGGGAAAATATGTCTAGTCTGAAAAGCTATGTAAACCTATGACATGGTCTCCAGCGATGCTGAATTGTAACACCTGTTTTTGTGCAAAATTGCTCTGAGCTCTTCACAATACCGCGACATACATTCTTTAGGACATTCGTAGCAGGAACTTCATAACATTGTCATGAACGTCGGCGGAGAATAAAAACTTAACTTGTTACGCTATTTTTCGATAAAACAAACAAAGAATTATCGAATATCGGAAAACGGATCACTTTAACCGAGATAACCAGTTCTGACCTTTGTCGTAGCGAAACGTTTATGAAAAAATGACCAGTTTGAAGCTTAAGCGACGTATCAGTAAACAATTTGAAGCATCAAACTAAAATTTCCAAATTGGATATTACTTAAAACGAACATCACCTGTAGCACTGCTCGACAGCCTTGTTCATTTGAATGGTCACACCTTAGAATTTCATTCACAGACTCAAAACGTAGAGCAATCTTGTACAGTATAATAAACAGCACCACAGGAAAGTGCTGCTCAAGAGCTTTCATTTAAATGGTCACACTGTAGAATTTCATCTACAGACTGAAACGTTAGAACCACCTTGTACAGCATAATAAACAGTACCATAGAAAAGTATTGCTCAGTAGTTTTCATTTGAATGGTCACACTTTAGGATTTCATCCACAGACAAGAAAACCACAAGAAACTCCTCCTCAACAGCTTTCAATTGAATGTCCTACCTTTCCGGATTTCATCCACTAATTCAACAGAAAGTTAGAGTTCAGCATCAAATTTCTCCTTGTAATATCAATGCTTAATAAACTAGAGAGGTCATGAGAATTAAGGATATGACCAGCCAAGATGATATTTAACAACTTCTCCCCACCGCTTTTATAACAAACGTATGGTAACAAGAAAGGAGAATTTGTAGGCTGATGTTGGGGTTAACAGGTTAAATGTTTGAGCGTGAGAACATGCTAATGTTTAAAGTGCGATATAGGCCTCGTCAGTAAGGATAGCAGTGAATGACTTAAAAATCTGCAATTGTCGGATGTGTGACGAACTCTGTGGTTGAAAGGCACCCGACTTAAAAGCACCAATTAGCTAACTTGTCTTGCGCAGGTAAAAGGGACCGACAAATGTTGGCTTACATCAAGTATTTGACAGGTTGTGTATAGACTAATCGCGGACTTATCCGGGACTGTCACTTGAAGAACCAACGGAGCACTTTTTGGCTGCCTGTTTAGCCGAGGAAAAACATTTAAAGGTGAGTACCATGCAGAATCTAACCACCGTTTAAAATCTTATTATTAGAAACTATTCAGTATACTTTCTAAGGTTTTAATGGCAGAATTCCTTCGTGACAGCAAATGATATTGACTGGTCTCGCACTTTTTCGAACTAACCAAAGAAGATCCCTAGTTTGTTGTCTCAGTTTTTTACAACACTGTGTGCGAAGACGAAGATAGACGCGCGCATCACGACAAATCGAAACTGCGGCCGGCATTTCATTAACAAACTTAATCGATGGTGTCCAAAGGGAACGAAAAACTTTGTACAAATGAGCTAACGTTCCGTACAATCTCTAAACGAAACTACTTTTTCCCACCATCGAGACAAAAAGAATGTTTCTTTTTGATAGGTTATCACGCAATAAAAACCACAGTTTGTGTATCCGGTTAAAATAGTATCTAAAGACAAGATCTTGGTGTTCGCATTTTTGCCGACATCAGAATTAAGAATGGTGTTTTGTTCCTCACGAGTACCTTCAAAAACAGTTCTCTCATGTTTTGAACGAGAAGGTTCAGACAAAGCTGTTTTGCTTAGATAATTAAGATTTGACTTTTGTCTTCTTTTTTCAAGTGAGTTTTCGCGCTCAGATAAACCCTAAGTGGATCGAAAGACGTATCGAGTGAACAAACGCAAATCTTATCAAAGCAAATGATAATTTCCATATCTTTTACACTTCGCCTATATATATATATATATATAAAGATTGAGTTTGTTTATCAACGCTAAAAGATGAAAGCTTGCTGATTTTTCACTTCACTTGAAGATATAATCATTAAATATGGGGCTTGTGAGTTCAGGCATCCAAATTTGATATTTCTGCGCGAGATAGCCCCAACAGATCACAGCTCGAAGATTTTCTCCCAACAGAATTTTACTAATGGATAGCTCGCATTCCTAATTCCCAGTGACGTGTGTGTAATAAGCTTGGAAATCCCGATTGTCAAATATATCTCAGCTTAAACCTTTCATGGGTTAAAAAGTTCAGACCAAAGCAATTTAAATTCCGACTTTTAAATGCTGCATATCTGGATTTATTGATATATTCAAGTGGCTAAAATCACAGACGCAGAACTATTAGGCAGAGGTATGCCATTCGCTGTAAAGATCTAAATCTCTGCTCCCATTTCCTTCTTTTACCGATCACTTATCGTTCGTCTATTAGCAGATTTAGAAGAATAAAGCAATCTTGTCCGCGCTACGTCTCGGAGACGCTTGTTATTTCCGTAAGTAGGATTAACTACACTCAATTTTAAAATGGCGAAAATCACCTAGCCTCACGCAAGCGGGTTCATGGATATTTTTAAAAACGTTTAAACGTGTTAATTGCGGACACGCGTCTGAAAGGAAAAACCTATCAAGCGTCCCTAAAGCACGTTCCTCGCGCTTCCAAGGTTTGGCCAACCGTGCGCGCGCTGCAAACCGAGCAGGAAATTCTTATCAAACGCACGTTCGCACGGGTTTTGTCGCGATGTTTTTTCCGAAAACAAATATTTCACACGTGGTGAACCGTGCTCGGCAGACTCTGGAGATTATATTGGTCTACTGCCAGTTTAGACAGACCGCCAAAGGGTGGACTTTGAGTACGTTTCAGGTGATAAAACACCAGAATCTTTTACGATCTGACTTAATAATCTAAGATGTAGCAAATTTTTGACAAATTACAACAGTTTTTGATTCTCTTAACTCTTTGACCATCGTGGGAAATTCACCTTGGGTATTATATTGACATAATAATCTTCTGTCCTGATCTTGAAAAAGAAGGAACAAAAAGATAGCCCATGACACGATACCCACTGCGGTGCAGATAAGTAATCTAACTTTTCACTCTGCGGTATGTTACGGCTTCTTATTGACTTGCAATTTATTGTTTTAGCAATACGAATCGAAACAACCTTTTCATGATCTAGAAGCTCTTTGGACGAAAATTAAGCTTAAACGACGACAACCATTTAAAACAATAAAATCGCAGATCACATTTTGGCTTATCTCCCAGGCGATCTCTAATCGCCCGATTTTGAGAATTTCTGCCTCTCAAAGCCTGCAGATTTGTTTGCAAGATCGCTTTAGTTTTATCGAGCTTAAAGATGAAATCAGTTGCCGAGATTAAGCTGCTGTAACTCTCTCTCTCACACAGGGTTGAAATCCCTTTCGTTTAATTAACTTTGTGTACGTCGCCACTGACACTTAAACGAATACTGAATAGCTGAATACGAGCGGAAATGCTTCTGCCAATATGGGCCATATGCAAGTCTTGATAAACACAATATGACTGTGAATTGGGAGATATCGCCATGACCTCTCAATCGTATCTAACCGTGCGGTATTGATATCCATTGATATCTGACCAGCATTTTCTCAAATTTAATTTATACCACTAGATGTTTTATCTCTAACAGTTTGTTATTCGAGGAGTGATGTTTAGCTTATCGATGAACTTGCATGCACCGACAAAGGAGAGTTGGCTAAGCTAGCGGCATGCAAGACATGTAATGCCGTAAAATGCACGTTTAAGTGAATTCGACGCGGTTTGCTGTAGTTTTCATGATAAGAAACTGAACCATTTCTTGGACGGTTTTCAAGATCAGAGATTTCGCTTTTTTTCAACCGTGAACCAACCCTAAAAGAATTTGCTCGTACAATTGAGAGATGAAATTTCGGGTCCTCAATGTAATCGGAAATGTCCACTTAAGAGCGTGTCGCTTTAATTTACGATCTGACACAACGTTATAATTGAGCGCAAACACCTAAACAATGAACGGGGGAGACACTCACATAAAATCAGGGCACCCAACCAGAGATGTAAACGTTAGTTATAATGTAACAAGGACTTTTGGGGAGTTAAGCTTCATGGCTGAGCGAGAGGTGCCCTGCTGCTAACCGAGATCTTTTACATTAAGTGGATCAGAACTTCGTTTAGGAACGTGTTGTTTTATTGCTGATGTTGACTTATTCAGTTACAAGCAGAACTCAAAGGACCGTCAAAGCTCTTACTTAAAGACTAATTGTCATAAACGAGTTGAAGACAACTCAATTTTCCTTGCATAAGTTTACGAAAGAGAAGAAATTCTAAAGATATTTCTTTTCACGAGCTCATTTCATATTACAAAGACACTTATAAGACTTGCTTTACGATCACAGAGGTTAAGATATTTTCCAGGAGGAGAAAAAAATCTATTTTTTACTGGAAAAGGTGCGGTAGTAACAATAAACCTGTTGCATAAAAAATTCATTATCGACAATTTTGGCCTCTTGTATGTGGAAAAGCTGTTTTGAACACTAACAGTAGCTTACAGTGGTCGACTCGTTTTAGTTGTTGAATATCACACAGTTGTCGGAAGCGAAGCTCGTTGATCATAAGCTTGTCTAATTGCTCCAAGAAAAGCGCTAAATTCTGACTGTTTGTCGGTCACTCGACCAGTAACGGATTTAAGGAAGAAGCAGTGACATTTCGAGTTTCCCTTTTCTTTCAAAGGCACCCATTGTAGAATGTTCCGGAAAACGCCTGGAATGTTTTACTGTTTTTCCATTTCATTTTAGTGCCGTCAACCCTGTAACACCCAATAGTGCCAAACATCAAAATTCAAGAAAAATCCCAAATTTAAATTTGTAAAATAATGAAAAACAAATGCGACCATGCAAAAGTACTACCGAAGAGGTTTCATTTGAATGGTCACACCATGGGATTTTGTTAACAGACTCAAAAGTTAGAATTACACTACGTGTCTCCATAATTGACTCTGGGAGTGAAAGGAATAAGGGATACTGTCCCGCCAAAATAACCAAAATTTTGCTAACTTAATTTCCATGTTATATCGCCAAATGCCGCCACCAAATATACAACCAAATTGGATAAAAAGATTCCATAGGGCAAAACCGGAGCAGTAGTTTGGAGATAAAGTGCAGGATTACAAGGATGGAAGTGGATTATAGTTCAGCAATTTTGATTTCGTGACAGGCGGTCAAGAAATGACAGAAATCAAAGTTTCCATTTTTGTGGAATTTTGTGTTTATTAGTCATTATTTTCTCCTTTTAGTTCACATTTCCTCGCGTTCATCACTTTTGTCGATGTTTTTCTTCCTATTTTAAGGTAATAAAGCAAGCTTAAAGCTTCTCCTGGAACACGATACAACCTCTACTAACGGCCACCTCCCTATTACGGCCACCTCTCTACAACGGCCATGTTTTTTTTTGTCCCGACTTCTCATTCACTCATGATCACTCAAATCCTCTAATTGATAACCTCCCCATAACGGCCACCTCTCAACAACGGTGAGAAAGGTCTGTCCGAGGGTGGCCGTTGTAGAGAGGTTCGACTGTATTTCAGTCGGGAGAGTGTCTCTCTAAAGGAAACTATGTGAAACACGAGCGAATACAGTTTGAGCTTCTGGGTTCTTTTTGCTGAATATTTCAGCAACGGCGGAAAATTTTAGTGAAAGGAATCTTCCCTAAAATCCTAGCTGACGTCACTTCTGATGACGTCGCTTCTGATGACGTCACTTTTTCATTTTCATCATCACGTCATTTTCGTTTTGAAAATCCTAGCTGACCTTATTTTTCACCCCAAAACGACATTTTTATTCCTCCGAAAACAAAAGGCGTTAAACTTTCCGATGCCAGGAATGTTTGAGGTGAGATTTTACTAAAGAAGGCTTTAGTTTTTAGTGTAATTCGTCTGTTACAAATCACGCCTCGCCATTTTTCATTTTTGCCCGCCCAACCTCGTATTCAACTTTTTTACTGCGAGGCTGGACGGGCATTTTATTCTCCGGCCGGGGAGTCAACATGGCCGCCGCGTGATAAAGGCCTATTGGGTGCTCAAGTTTTACCCTTTAATCCTTTCACTCCCAGAGTCAATTATGAAGAGATTATGAAGAGATTCTCCAGAGCGGAGAAATTTAAAATTCAACAAAAAATCCCAAACTTTATTTTCAAAAATCAAGCTTGAATGAACCATGGATTTTATCCACAGACTCAAAAGATGGGTCTTTTCGCGTGTACAGGTACTCATTGTCTTCTATTGTTTGTGAGGTATTGTAGTTTTGGTCTTGTTTTGCATTTGTATTATTGTCGTTCTTTGTTCCTTTTGTTTTACGTCATCTGTGCCCCGGAAACCTATTCAGCAGCACTTTTGTATACTACTATTTGTTTTTCAATATTTTACAATGTTTACCTGTTTAGCGTCATGTTTGCGCCGTCATAGCGACGCAATTGTCCCTTTCGTAAACGGTCGATGCCATTTTAGCGACACTTACAAAAATTTTCACCAATTTTAGAATTATTTTTTTCTATCACAAAAAGAAAAATGCAGTTAATTACCTAGAATCGAACCCGGAACCTCTGCATGCTTACATCTCTCCTTTACTACTAGACCACTGGGTTGATCCGGCAAACCCAAGAAAAATTTAATTATAACAGATGCTTTTCTTAATATGTATCAATAACGGGTCACCCTAACCCTAAATCTTACCTAACCGCGAATCTAGCTTAGATCTAATAATCGCTTTACCTAGGCCCAGTTTTATTTAATAGTGATAATCTACTTTCGTCCCAATCCAGGCATAAACTAGAGAGAAATAGCATCGACCATTACTTATGAATGCTAATGATGGCATCGACCGTTAAAAATGGTATCGACCTTTTAGGAAAGGGAAATCAGCCATAGCGACAAAATACAGTGAATTATTCCACTTGATTACGCCCTCCAGGTCCTATAAAAAATCTAAAACTTTCTGAAACTGTTTGAGAGATCTTTGAAGTGATCAACGGGCTAAGTGTGCAAAAAATAGAAATTCATGAAATATCCCAAATTTCATTTTGAAAAAGTATTGAAAAAGAAATAGTACCATGCAAAAGTACTGCTGAAGAGGTTTCATTTGAATGGTCACACCATAGGATTTCATCAACAGACTCAAAAGTTAGAACAAATGGTACCATGCAAAAGTACTGCTGAAGAGGTTTCATTTGAATGGTCACACCATAGAATTTCATCAACAGACTCGAAAGTTAGAACTACACTACATGTACATGTATCTATAATTGACTGTGGAAGTTGAAGCGTTAAAAAAGTAGTCCTTCCCTGTAGTTTGTTTTATTATACTTCTTCAAGGATGAAATCCTAAAGTGACACCCGTCAAATGAAAGCTACGAAGCAACACTTGCAACACTTTCCGTGGTGCTGTTTTTTTAATCAAGTATAAGGTAGTTCTAACTTTTGAGTCCGCCTGTTGATAAAATCCATGGTTCATTCAGGCTGATTTGTTTTAAAATAAAGTTTGGGATTTTTTGTTGAATTTTTAATTTCTCCGCTCTTGCTCTCTGAAAATTGGCTTGCAATTGAAACAAAAATAGAATACATGGCAAAATTCACTTGTTTGGGTCAATTTTATTTTGCGAATTGGTGTGATATTTTGAAGGTTTGCGGGATCTAGTTTGTTGATTTAGAAAGATTGATTTTTTTCTAAGGAGATCGATTTCTGCGAATCCAATTACGTGATCGGTTTTAAAAGCTTAGGTATTCGAAAACATGGATTTTTCGAGATTCAATGCATAACAACGAACGCTATAATGCCTTTTTTAATGCCGTTTATAGGGTTGTTCATATCAGCTACCAATTTTCGATATGTTCGGATACCTTAGTTGAAAATTCAACACTGAGGCCGAAAGTTTTAGGAACAAAATTCTTCTCAGCTCAGCAAGTGTGGTTTCTAAGAATTATTTAAAGCAGCTATTTCCCCCTGGACTTTCTGAGAATCCAAAATCGCATTTTTTTATCCTCTCGAAAACGTCAAGCGTAGTTTTTATTGGTTCCGAAAACGTCAGCTTTCATTTCCGGTTTGAGAACCTTAACTTCATCTAATTGTAATCCGAAAATCTGAGGGCGGTTTGAAACAGCCCGAACAGATATTTCAGTGGTTAAACAATTAATTGGTTGCCCCCAAGAGGGAAAAATTCGAATTATTTTCTCTTGGTGCCCTGAGAAGTATTTTCAGCAAAAATTTAATCTACTATTTTAACTTCATGTTTGCTCCAGGTTTGAGCGATAAGCAGTTTTAAAACAATCTGACCCCTTAGTTAAATCATCAAACGAGATAAACGTGACTTTCTAGTATCTTTGCTGAACTTGGTTCATCGGGTACCCCTGATTTTTATGGGTCTACACTTTTCCGGTATCTATTTCTTGTGAATTTGCGGCGGATTGCAAAAATCCAAACCCGCAAATATTTCACGCCATACGGTTTTTTAAACTGCGCCGAGAAAATCACTTCTCAATGCGTTTTGTCTTTTATTAGTATGTAAAGATAAGCAGTTAAATCTACGACCCACGCACTCCCCTACTAATAAAGTTGATCCTTCAAAATAGCTCGAAAAACGATCAGCAGTTAATTCAAGTTAAAAATAGCGGTACAAAACAAAACTTGTAGATCACGAGAGCAAAATATCCAAAGACGACAAAAATGTCCTGATTTGCAATAATATTCTCGCAACTAGTGCTATAGGAAATGCAAGAGGAACTGTTAGGGGAATTTAAAGCTTGACAAAGGCGGTTGCGGCGATTTTCTTTCTAAATACGACAAGGCGTAGGATGAGATGAGTCGCAATAACGATGAGTTGCAACGGCGATTTTCGAAGTACCAAGAAGATTGTGCTTCCCTTTGGTTTTGAAAACGAACTTAAAAGCTTTTTGTTATGTTTTAATTAATAGTCTTGTTTTTAAAAGCTAAATAACCTAGCGACGTTGTTTGGAAATCGGATTACACTAGGTTTTAAAACACGTACACGAGAAAGCCGTATGTGTTTGGGAAAAGATCCAAATTTAGTGCAAATTTGAAGAATTTCTAAAACCCCCAAACAAACAGAACTACAGAAAAGTTCCTCCCTAGGTCAACTAAATTGATAGCTTTCATCTGAATGGTCGCATGGCTTTCGTAAGCATCATTTTTGGCCAATCACAACGCGCACAAATAATGCAAAGAACCAATCAGACGCAGTGACAACCTTGCATGCCGCTGGTGAAAATGGCGGGAAAAGTTGCGTGCCCCAAATCACGATTCCTTTTTATCTTGAAGTGGATTGGCCGGGAAAAAAAACTGTTTTGATTGGTTAAAGGACGCTGCACCGCTACAGCGCTTAGTGATTGCAGAACCAAAGATTTCTTGATTACTTTCGGCGAAAAAAACTTTAAGTTTTAACTTTAAGCATCGCCCGTAAACAAGCGCTGTGAATCCTACCGCCAACGTACGTGCCAAAGGCGAGCTGATGTGTCACTTCACTGGCAAAGCTATTGCCAGAGAAAACAATTTGTTATTTAACCCTTAGCCCGCCATAGTACAAACGCCACAAATTGCACAGTTGAAGATATTTCTTTGGAAAATCGAAAGATAAACCGCAGTACAGGCAAGTACTCTTGGCGAGCTTTTATTTGAATCAGCCAAGCTCTAGGATTTCATCCACTGACCCAAAAGTTGGAACAATTAATATTTCATAATTCAAGGTATGTATTTAGCATTATTGAGGGTTTTGGAAAAGCTAGTGAAGTATGTTTTGCAGTGTCGACCTTAGTTCTTTAATTCCAAAGGGCTATAAATTAAGAATTCTGC
The DNA here is from genome assembly GCA_022457155.1 of Cladopsammia gracilis. NCBI lineage: Eukaryota > Metazoa > Cnidaria > Anthozoa > Scleractinia > Dendrophylliidae > Cladopsammia > Cladopsammia gracilis. The sequence goes on along the minus strand of JAJGOT010000059.1, from coordinate 2,070,689 downwards.
CTTAAAGAAACGTGATAAGAGGTTATTTGTGAGCAGAATCTTAGCTGTTTTAGGGTCAGTGTTCCGTCTAATACATCGTGTTTTCATGATTATGGCCAGGAGCTTGCTTTAAGCTTGCTTTATTATCTTGAAATAGGAAGGAATCATCGCCAAAAGTAATGAAAGCAAAGACATATTAACCAAAAAGACAAAATAACGAATAAAAAGGTCAAAATTCCACAGTACACGATTGGTAATTTTGAATTTCTTGACTGTCTGAAATCAAATTTGATGAACAGTAATCAGTACTACCATCTTTTAGGGCCACTCAACGAGCTAAGTTCACCAAAGGACCCTAAAGGCTTTAGAAAGCTATGTTTATGATACTTCTGATGATTTAATGCCGTTTAAAGGGATATTTGTATCAGCTGACCAATTTTCTATCAGAGAATTTTTCGCTTTTAGCGCTAGCTGGGAAAGTTAACTGATACTTGAGGAACTTGCCTTTGAACATACAGCAGTTTTAACGCCGCCGCTGTCACTACTGAACTGTTTTTGTTTTGTCTTAGAACGACGATTTTTTATCGGGATCTTTTTTAGATCTAGCACTACCAGATATCGCCCGACACGGTCCGATCTTGCCCTAAGCTTAATAATAATAATAATAATAATAATAATAATAATAATAATAATAATAATAATAATAATAATAATAATAATAATAATGACGAATATTTAAACAGGATAAAACCCATCAGTATTTAAAAAACACTGTTATCAATGGGGTCCTGTAAGTAAATAAATATAAGTAAACAACTAAAAGATGAATTCGCCGCACTGTGACCAGCCGACAAGTTAACTATTGTCGGCTGACGAAAAATCGGCAAATGTGCGGCAGCCATAACTTTTCAGTTGAGTATCGAACGTAATTTCGCTATTACTATGTTTTTTTTTTCGTGGATGAAGTCCTGTTAAAGTGTGACCATTCAAATGAAAGCTTAATTATGAACTTGCTCACTATTTTGAATAGAAGGGGTTAAAAGTGATTGCTTCTGGGGTCCAGAAATACTTAACGGTTTCCTTTTTGAAACCATGCCAAAATTGTCCAGTTTGCGCCACCCGATGGAACTTCATTTTGGTTATTTAGGATTTTGAAAGATCATATTAAATTATATTTCAGTTTTAAAATTCAGATTGCGCATGCATCAAAACTATTGAAAGTCCTAAAACGATTATGCACGTCGAATTTAGAGGCTGATAATGCTAGAACTGATAAGGCGGTTTTAAAATAATAACGCCAGACATTGTTTTGCGCAACATGTCTCAGCAACGGCTGAACTAACTATACATTATGATCATTGCGAGAAAAGTTGCCTGAAGAGTGTTATACTCAACGGTGACCACAGTGTAGAAGGGCCGGGTGATTGTTTGAATGCACACAGAACCGTTGCATGCGACGCACATTTTAGGAGCATGCTAAACTAAACAACGCTTATAACAATGCATTACAGTGTTACCGCAGTCCATGCGAAGTAGTAGAAAGAATTCTACGACAAAATATTGTTGCGCGAAACCTATACCTCGTGAAAATCGGAGGTATTTGTTCCACTTTGAGATTGTTGTAGAGATTTGTCTGGCGTTCGTATTTCGTGCGTGCAAGGTCTGCAAAATTTGCGTCAGCCTGCCTACAAACGTCTGAAAATTTTCATTATTCATGGGGCTATAAAACCTTGTGGAAAAAACTGAGCAGGGTGGTCTATCGATTTTCAAGAAGATTCATCGGAATCGAATATGACATAATCGCAATAAATACCCTACTTTTTATAATTCGTCTAATTTTTTAGCCGAGGCTTAGTCGGGACTGAATGTTCTAATACATTTGTGGCGATTCTTATGGTCTTTAGGATAAGTAGTATAGTATTTCAGTAGATCATAATTATCAATGAAAAGGAAAAAGTCGGCAAAGTTCTACAATAAATGTTCGCAATTTTCAAATTAGAAACTTATCAAAGTTGTATAGAAAAACTCTTTGTACATGTTATTTTCTAAATTCTAGCTGAGCTTGATTAAACTAACAGAACTAAACCTGATTTCCCTCTGACCAAATTGTGACACTTCGTTTTGTTTTCATTCAATTGCTCATTGTAAAAAAAAAAACAACAAGAAGGGAAAAGAAGGAAATTTCACAAATCTCAGTTCTTAGCATGTTCTTAACCCTTTCAGTATTTGTTCACAGTTATATGTTCGAAAGAAAAGTGTCTCCAATTTCGAAGTTTAACCCTTTCCCTCCCAGAGTCAGTTATAGAGACATGTAGCGTAGTTCTAACTTTTGAGTCCGTGGACGAAATCCCATGGTGTGACCATTCAAATGAAACCTCTTCAGCAGTACTTTTGCATGGTACCATTTGTTTTACAATATTTTACAAAATGAAATTTCTTGGGTTTTCGATGTTTGACACTCTTGGGAGTTAACGGGTTAAAATCTTGTCCGATCTCAGGCTCAACGTTCTACTTAAAAATCTGGAAGTGTAGCGTGAGAAAATGACCTCTTCTCTAAACCTTCAGAGAGTTTTATGGTTAAACGCGACTTAACTGGATTAGCTCTAAGTTTGAGAGGTTTCTCAGACGTAAACATACATAACTCTCTCTTAACTTTACGACTGTCGCTGACATTGAGCTATCGATATAATAGTTAGTCAGTGTCAAGATTGCAGTTATACATACCACACATACTTGGGAAAAGGAGGATAGTCTCCCGCGAACCTTGCTCCACGCCTCGAAGCCACGCGCGAATTTACGCAATTGCAGCTACGGCAAAGCGCTCGTAAGTGAAGCTGATAATTTGATCACTAAGTACGTTCTTTGACACTGTTTGTTATGTTAACTTTAGAGTCTGCGGATGAATTGTGGTCATTCAAATAAAAGCTAAAGCTACTATAGGAAAGTACTTTACTGTGGTACTGTTTAGTATGCAAGCGCAAGTGTTGTTTTAACTTTTGGGTATGTTGATGAAATCCTGAATTGACCATCCATCGTGCTGTACATTGCTGCGGTGTAATTTATTATACTTTAAAGGTTGGTTCTTACTTTTGAGTCTGTGTATAAAATCCTCAAGTGTGACATTCAAATGAAAGCTATTGAGCAGTACTTTCCTGTGGTGCTGTTTATTATGCTGTACAAGGTGGTTCTAACTTTTGAGTCTGTGGATGAAATCAAAGTGTGACCATTCAAATGAAAGCTACTGAGAAGTACTTTCCTGTGGTGCTGTTTAGTATGCTGTACAGGGTGGTTCTATAACTTTCGAGTCTGTGGATGAAATCCTAAAGTGTGACCATTCAAATGAAAGCTACTGAGCAGTACTTTCCTGTGGTACTGTTTACTATGCTGTACAAGGTGGTTCTATAACTTTTGAGTCTGTGGATGAAATCCTAAAGTGTGACCATTCAAATGAAAGCTATTGAGCAGTACTTTCCTGTGGTACTGTTTATTATACTGTAAAAGTTGGTTCTTACCTTTGAGTGTGTGGATGAAATCCTAAAGTGTGACCATTCAAATGAAAGCTACTGAGGACTACTTCCTGTTTATTATGCTATCCTTTCCTGCTGTTTGCTTTTTTCAACATTTGGCAAACTGAAATCTGAGAGTTCTCCAGTTTTGGATACTCTTGGGATTCAGTAAGGATTAAAAAGTCACGTTTTCTGCTTAAGCCAGTTTTTCTCCACCTAACATGCGTAAATCTTTCTTTCTCTTCAATTTGTTTGTTGTTGAGTGTAATCTTTTTTAAATCACGTATACCGCAACCACTGCATTTCTGAATTAGTCACTCCCGGAAAGGGTTTTCAGAACAAATTTAAAATATAAATGGCCGGACACAATTACAAGTGTAAAGCGACTTAATTACAGTAATACCAGTAAATGCTTTTCATTTAAGAACTCAATATTTCACTTGACTGATCTACAATCTGACATTATCGACATGAACTCACGGCAAGCAGGAATGCCTTTGCATCAGTTACATCTCCAAATTCAGTTCCAATTTGCATTGTATTCTTCTGTCGACTGACGTCTTATACCACATGCGAATGTTTGTTGACCGTTTTTCGTTGGTTTTCGTTTTGCATGTTTCACGTCTACATTCGCTGATCTGGATAATAGAACTAAGAACGCCAAATCCGAGATTTATTTTAAAATCCGGAAGTCGTGATCTGAGCGTCTCGACAGACTGGACCAACTGTTGTCGAAAACTATTCAATTGTCGATCATAAAAAGTTGTCGATAACAAAAAAAGCCAGTCTGTGAAGCAAACTAACGATAACTAACTTAAAAAATAGTTATCGACAACCAAACAGTTTTCCTGTTCAAAAGAAAACCTACTTTAGTTGTCGACAACAAACGTAGCAGTTTTATCGTCAACAACTCGATAGTTGTCGACAGCGAAGTCATGTTGCCAAACAAATTAGCACATACGTAGTCGGGTGGATAGCACTAGGTCCACTGGAGACGAAGTTGACATGCGCAGCGAACGTTAGTTACAAACCTGTCGCATAAAAAAAAGTAATTATCGACAATTTTGGCCTCTTGCATGTGGAAAAACTATATTGAACGCTAACAGTGGTCAACTCGTTTTAGTTGTCGAATATACACGTAGTTATCGGACCTTAAAAGCGAAGATCGGTGATCATAGGCCTGTCTATTGCTCCAAGAAGAGCGCTAAATTCTGATTGTTTGTCAGTCAGTCGACCAGTTACGGATCTAAGGGAGAAGCATTGATGTTTCCACTTTCCTTTTCTTCGAGTCTCAACCTTATAAGAAACTGCGAAACTTCCACTGTCCAAAGATTCCTAAACGAGTTGCGTTATAAGTTTAAACAACATGTGACGTAGCATTCTTTTTCGACATCGAAAATTTTTCTGATGCAAAGGATTCTAGGAAGGTTCTTATTATAATTATATATATATATATATATATATATATATATATATATATATATATATATATATATATATATATACATATTATTTTAACTATTGTTAATATTACTATTATAAAACATTGTTTTCATTTGATTTGTAGTTTCTTTTGTCCGGCATTCGTTATCATTATTTACGAGACAAACGAAAGTAAACCTAAAATCAGAGCAGGAGTGAAGCCACGATATCAAATACACGTGTACCAATACAAAAACATTTAAACGAAGAGAAAAACAACTTGTTAATTCCCATTGAAGACACTTAGGTCAATAATGAACGATAAGGTGTCTTCTTGTTTACTCTTATACTTAGGCTTATGCAATGTTCGTTTACACTTAACGTAAATTCTTCTGTTTCCGCTAATGCTTATGTCGCTGTAGTCAAAACCAGGCTTAACTGACAATTAGGTTTCGCGTGCATTAAACTAATCTTTCATTAACACAACAAAAGAGAAATGGCTCATAGTTGAGTTCCTTTATACTCAAACTTCAGTTTCTTGCCAAATTTTAAGAATAAAATAAATGATAAACCAATCACACCTTGTGTTAGTGTATCAAAGTACCAATGAACGACCTAAAATTTCAAATCAATGCTATGTTAGTTTTAGTTTCCTCCTCTTCAAAATATCAACAAAATATCAATTTTCCAACTCTTAGATCAAAATTTCCTGACTTCCCCCTGGCCTTGAAGAATTTTATTTTTCTCTGAACATTTCCTAAACGGTGGCAACCCTGTTAAAGACTTCATCAACAGACGAAAAAGATTGAGATAGAACTTTACGTTACTCAATGTGTTCCACCACTTTACATCGTTCACTGAAATATCAAAATGAAAATTCTCCTTTCTTGCCCCACACATTTATTATAGTAGTAGAGGGGAGAAGTTGTTAAAACAGAGAGAGAATTCACCTTGGGTGATCATATCCTTAATTCTCATGACCTCTTTGATTGATTGAGCATTCATATTACAAGGAGAAATTGGATGCTCATCACTATTAAGGCTGACCATCCCGAGCTACCAAATTAATATTAAGAACATGCAAGCACAACTTTCATTGTTTTTGGACACTGAAAATCAAATAGTAAGAACCACCTTGTACAGCATAATAAACAGTCACTGAAAAGAAACAATGTTTTTTGCTGCGTAGCACTCACGTTGAACGATAATATTGAAATTTAGTTAAGACTGAGTGCTGAAAAACTGTTACAAAGACGGTCAGACGTTTTGGGGATAACCCTTTTATCTGACAAAGGTCTCGTGAGAACACAAACACTAATGAAGGGGTTATCCCCGAAACGTCTGACTGTCTTTGTAACAGTTTTTTCAGCACTCAATCTTAACTAAATTTCAATATTATCATTCACTGAAAAGAATAGCTTAATAGCTTTCACTTCAAAAGTTAGAACCACCTTTATTACATCACAATAAACAGTAGTACCACAGTAAAGAACTATGCAGTATAATAATAATAATAAAAATAATAACAATAATGATCATGACGCTCTAGGTGCATGGTTTGCGCCCGGCTGATGCACAAAAAGAACACCAGCAAAGACTGTGATAAAAGAGATAATAATAACAAATTGACCCTTGCTCACCATAGAGTCTCCAGTAGCTCAGTGGTTAGAGCATCCGACTAGATCACGGAGGGTCGTGGGTTCAAATCCCATCTGGGACTCGGATTTTTTTCCGAGTCTTAATTTCTCCTTACATTTAATATCTTTGTTGTTATTGTTGTTTCATCTTTAAATAATAATAATAATAATAATAATAATAATAATGATGATAATAATAATAATAATAATAATAATAATAATAATAATAAAATATAAGCAGCTTTAATTTATAATGGTCACACTTTATGATTTCATCCACCCATTCAAACTGGTAAGAACCACCTTGTACAGCATAATAAACAGTACTACAGGAAAGTACTACTAGGATTTCATCCACAGACTCAAAAATTAGAATCACCTTGTACGGCATAATGAACAGTACGGAACCACAGGAAAGTACTACTCAATAGCTTTCATTTGAATGGTCACACTTTAGGATTTTATCCACAGACTAAAAAGTTAGAACCACCTTGTACAGCATAATAAACAATATCACAGGAAAGTACTGCTCAGTAGCTTTCATTTTAATGGTCACACTTTAGGATTTCATCCGCAGACTCAAAAGTTAGAACCACCTTGTACAGCATAAGAAATAGTACCACAGGAAAGTACTGCTCAGTAGCTTTCATTTGAATGGTTACACTTTAGGATTTCATCCACAGACTCAAAAGTTAGAACCACCTTGTACAGCATAATAAACAGTATCACAGGAAAGTTCTGCTCAGTAGCTTTCATTTGAATGGTCACACTTTAGGATTTCATCCACATACTCAAAAGTTACAACCACCTTGTACAGCATAATAAACAGTATCACAGGAAAGTACTGCTCAATAGCTTTCATTTGAATGGTAGACTGAATTTCACTACAGACTCAGACGTAAGCCGAACAACATTAAGCGACCTTCTCTCCTTATGCAACAGTCGTAATCAGTTTAACCCTTTCGCTCTTCTTATGGAGACATGTAGTACAGTTCTAACTTTCAATTCTGTGGACGAAATCCTGTGGTATGACTATTCAAGTCGGAAACCTCTTCGGCAGTAATTTTGATTTTTGTCCGGCTCTTAGGAGTTAAATGGTTAAAGATTTGAAATACACAAAACAACTCGTGTTGTAATCCTGACTTAATTGGTAACTTGCATTCCTAAACTTTGCACTACAAAAAATGTTGTTCCACTAACCGATTCGCTAACGTTAATAAAGTTCCAGCTATAACTAACTCAATAAAAATAATAAAAAAGCCTTGATAAATTCTAGATTTAGACCTGGAGTTTTTCCAACGTAAATTTGGCTTATCTTTTAGCAGCAAGCTAATTATAAAAGTTATTTATAACAACCACGCTAATAGATTTTCGATAGTTGACGTAAAATGGGCGCAGGTCGTTATCACTGTAATTAGAAGAACCCCACGCCTTAATTTGAACATGAAAGAAAGAAGAGTGAACTAATAACGAACACGAAACATTCCTTTTCACGCAAGTTGCTTTACACTTGTTTTCCTCTGTCGTGCCAAAATAAATCAAGTCACATCTGATTCTTATTACAATCGGCTTCGTGCATGAAATCACGAGAGTATCGCCGACCCCCTTCTTGCCTCTCAGCGGTTGACAAACATTTCTATATATTATTTTACGTTGTTTAAGCTCGGTATTGCGCAGACTTCAGACCATTGAATCTCACCTCATGTGATGTTATTAAAAACAGTGGATGAAAACCCTAGAGGTGTGACCGAAAAGAACGCTCTTGAGCAGTACTTGAATCCTGCAGTGCTGTTTATTATGCTGTGCAAGGTGGTTATAACCATGACTTAAGTCCGTGAATGAAATCCTAAAGTGTGAAAATTCAAATTAAAGCTCTTGAGCATTACTTTCCTGTGGTACTGTTTCAAGATTACATTGTGCAGGAAGGTAATTTTATGTAGCACTGTTTGTTTCTAGATGTTTTGCAAACTCAATTTTTCCTGTTTTGCTTCACGCTTTTGGGCGTGGAATCCGGTTAATTTTAAAAACCAGTTAAGTGCAAGTGACAGAATTAAAAGCATCTTGGGGGCTGATTATCTAGTATTCCGAGTTTATCTCTCGGTTTCGAAAGAATCTAAAACCTGAATGCGTAAAGACATCGCTTTACTCTAAATGGAAACAAAAATCTTCCGTCTATACGATAAAACAGACGAAACCCAGATTGATTTAGTCGTGTCACCTTGGTGTTTTGCAGTTGATGACCACGAGAAAGCTCCCGGATGTAAAACACGCACGTGCAGATTTCAGTAGCCGCTCTGCACTTTATGTTTAATTCGACTTTAGTTCGAGTCCTCACTGTCTTAGTGAATAACAAAAAAAACGCACACGCTAGTTTGCAGATACCTAGCAAAAGTAATTTTCGTGAAGACAGTAATCGTAAGCGAGTTAAACTGATTTCAGTAGAGCTTCCACATTTCCAAGGCGAAATTCTTCCACAGCTGAGCTCAAGCATAATCCCAGGGGGCTTAGCTTTCAAAGATTTATGATAAGAGTTCCAAGGAATATAAGTATATGGCTTGGCAATTCACAGAGCACTAAATTCCTGTGGTTTAGGTGTATTCTTGTTATCGACGTTCAGCGGAATAGATAGAGAGCAACAAGCTACAAGCTTAATTGGATAACCAATACGGCGGTAAATATTACTCGTTAGACACTGATTTTCTGTTTTGTAACAACTTAATTAATTAAGGGTTAAACCATTTAGTAAGGGCTAAGTCCTGCAAGCGAAAAACCGCTCAATGTTGCATGAAACATCATGTTTACCAATCGAAGAAGTGAAAAACTTTCCCGCAGCTTAATGAAGTGTCCCCCAAACTGTGCTAACACTGAAAGATTATCGAGTACCTCTGCTCGTGCACGAAATGCGCGCAGAAAACCAAACCGGAAAATATCAAGTGAATTCACGTAGAGAAAAAATTTAGCGACTTCTCCACTGAAGATGCAAGGGAAGAATTTGAAAGTGCATCCATTTGCATCCTGGCAATCCAGCCAAATATAACTATACATTTTAATTTCCATGGCTATGTTTAAAATATTCCGTTTTGGCTTTGAAATAGCTGTGTTAAATTTAGTAAGGTTTAGTAACCAAACAATGTCATTACACCGTGGACGCAAAAAAATCTAATCAATGTTCGAAAAAGGAAACGTCCACCGAATGCAATCAGCTTATTCCTGTTTAGCCCTTAACTCCCATGAGTGCTAAAAATATGAAAATTCAAGAAGAAAAGAAATCCAAATTTCATTTTGTGAGATATTGAAAAACAGATGGTGCCATGCAAAAGTACTGCTGAAGAGGTTTCATTTGAATGGTCACACCATAAGATTTCGTCCGCAGACTCAAAAGTTACAACTACACCACATGTCTCCATAATTCACATTGAGAGCGGAAGGGTAAACTGTGGCATGTATTCTTGAAAAGGAGGGAGAAAACAAGCCATACAAACTTAATTGGATAACGGTAAATATCATTCGTTATCAGGTATTAACTATTCTTTGTAAATTCAATTAAGTTATAAAAACATTTAGTAAGGCCACTTGTAAAAAAATATATTACGAAGCAGTGCACGCGAAAGGAAGAAAATTCAATTTTCGAAAATATGTGGACCAATCTAATGAAGTACATAGTGTTAAAAACTTCTCTGCTGCTGAAAACCGCCGACATGCATTATAAAAGGCCTGTTATCAAAGTGTTTTTAAGTGAATCAACATGTTTCTCAAGTCATGACTACAAGTGAATAAATAGGGAATTTATTCACGCACTCAAACCTCAAGTTTGTAAAACCCTTCTCGCGAGCTATAAATCGACAAAACAATCACGTAACAACAAAGTTCATCATCGTATTCATATGTTTTAGCGTTTTAGTTAATTTTATTGTCTAAAAAGCCCTAAATATTGAATTAAGAAAAGGCGAAGTTTAAACCGAAGCTGCCATTTAAGAGCACAGTCAACCACGTAAACAGGGAATGGTTAGCCTGTGCAAACGTTCGAGAAAAATACAAGCACTTCACCATAACATGGCCAGCTCACTTTCAAGGCTATTTTCATCGCTATAAAATCACATCTGGGGGCCCAAAACTGAAAAGGAAAAAGTATCGAATATGCTAGTAGTTCTAAGACGATTTCTAAGGAGTAAACAATTATGAAAGGCTCACATATTTTCACGAAATTTGGACGGCTCAATATTCTAGGCCAGTTTCATCGCTACCAGAGACTTTTTCAAAGACTTTTTGCAGCAATATGTTAAAGTATTTTACTTATTCAAACGTGGCTTTAAATTGGAAGGTTTGTTTAAGTCAGGTTTTGATGGTAGTAAGGCGGAAATCTGTCCTACACTTAACTTAAGGCTTAATTGTAGCATACAGAAGACTTTCGAAACTAATTTTCATGATTCAGCGGTTGGCGATGATATGTGTTTTCCTGTTTTATTTTGAAAAGAAAGTGTTGTAACACTCCTTTTCGCTTATACTGTATCGCCCAAAAGTAAAATATTTTGTTTGTCTGACTACAGCTTACTTACTAATATTTAAACAGCCAACACTTTTCGAAAATTTCAGTACGACTTGCAAAATGCACGAGTATTGTGGGAGCATGGAAGTAGGATAGGAAGTTAATTCTGATTGGCTCCCCGCGTTTTCTATAAATCCCCAGCTATGGCCCAAGTTAATCACTTCTCTCTTTTAAGCTTCTGATGTTACTAATCGGGAAAATAATTTCAACATTGTACAAAGGAATTTTCAACAGTACAAACTGAAACAAATATTTTCTGCGCATGGAGCGTAGCGAGCAAAGAACCAAAATACAACATTAGAGACAACATATGTTTTAAATACAATCATGTTTTTAGAGAATATAAATTGATAACTAAAGGAAATCAGGTAGCTTTAGACCAAAGTATCTTAAAAAAAATACTGTTTCAGATTAAAAAGTAGCTGATCGCTTTTGACCTTTAAGGCTGTTCAATTACAAAACAACGATATCAGTTATCTTTTAAAAAAACTAAGCCTGTAATTTGTTGTTTTCGACTAGTTCTGTCCTCCTCTGCGTTAAACACGTAGGAAGACGCCACGAAAAACTAAAGGTGTTGTTACATGCGGCCTGCATACTGAGCTTGGGCTGCCTGTGGTTGAACACTTCTCACATACTGAGTATGAACTCGTGCACGAATCGACAATCAAGCATGAAATCGTGCACGAATTAAAAATAAATCAAAAAATATTATTTTTAATAATAAGAGTTTTAAATCTGAAGAGCTTTCGATTTTTATTAGAGGGTCAGAATGGTAGAGCTCGCACCATATTCATTTATTCACTGGAAATATACAAAGAAAAGTGCATGTAGCGAGGAAACCTAATAACCACAATACGAGGCTTCCTCTTCCTCAAGTTGTCACGTAAAGACTTCAACCAATTCTCGCGTTCAATATCTGCCAAAGCACTCCAAATTCTGAGTGCTTTCGATCAATTCCAAAAAATTCACGATCATTACAAAATACGTTTGGACGACCTAACCACTGCTACCAGCAACTTCCAAAGAGTCCCAGGCGATCCAAACGTACACAATGCCTTGCCGTATAGAAAGACAACCTAGGAGAAGACGAAAATATTTCTCCATATAGCTACATTACAGCCAAGTTGTAAATTAGCCAAGAATATAACTCGCGTTCGTGTTTATTTCGTGTCTATTGGCCAATGCGTGTAACCAATGAGGAAATAAGAAGAAGAACGGGGTTGGAAACGATAAGCAGTCAGGTGGCAAGAAGGAGATGGGCATGGCGAGGTCACGTCCTCAGAATGGATCACAACACACATCCAAGAATTGCACTGACATGAATACCGGAAGGCAAGAGGAAGAGGGGTCGACCGCGTGAAACATGGCGCAGAACTGTCGAGAGAGAGTTAAGGATGAAGGGGTTAAAATCATGGGCAGAGGCAGCATCAGTTGCGGCGGACAGGACAGCCTGGAGACAGAGAGCTTGCAGCCCAATTCTCCATTAGGAGATCGGACAATATATAAGTACAATATATAAGTACAATATAAATATATATATATATATATATATATATATATATATATATATATATATATATATAGATGCATATATATATATATATATATATATATATATATATATATATAAGTAAGTTATAAGTGGTATTCACTAACACTTCCGATTGTAACACATAAATTTGTCCTCTAAACTTTGTAGGTCAAAGTCAATCTTCTCACTACTTCTGAAGACATACTTTCACGTCCTAACCATTCAACCACAAACACTTGACGGTTTTTTGGCCTTTCACTGCATCAGGGCAACGCAGAAACCACAGAACATTGAACAAAAATGTAGTGTAGAGGTATACATTATAAATTACGATAATGTACTCTATAAATGACAATTAAAAAACTATTATATCAATAAGTCTATAGTAGTTCGTTTAAAATGGTGTTTAAACCTGTCAGTTCTGCATTTAAAGAGTGGGTGATCTATGGCTACGATTGCGCAAATAATGATCCCGTATGCTTTCTCTGGTCTGGGGGAGTAGCTGCAATAAGCTGCCTCCACTAACAATCTTCTTGGTAACACACAAGGCACAAGGTTTGGTGTCGTTCGTCAAGCCAGTGGCATTTGAGTTGTATTAGCGCTTCTTTTGATATGAAAAATTAGGAAGCTTGATCTAAAAGGCCGCTTTCTGTACACTTTCTATGGCATCAGAGATATAGCTAGCTTTCCTAAACGTTGTTTTCAAACGAAATTCAACATGATGACTTAACCTTCGTGTCATTCACAAGCGCTGCAGAACTTCAGATGTCCATCTAACTGAGATTTTGAGTGAAATTTTGATCCTCGCAGTGTGCTATTAACTTAAGCAGTTGAAAAAGCAGCTTGAATCTTTTAAGGTTGCTTTTAACTGCTTAATATTTAGCAATTAGATTATGAGCTCCAGATTTCTATTCGCCCTCATCAACTATCACACGATAGAAATCAAGAGCCGGAATAATCTAAATTTTTAGTATAAATCTACCAGACTTTCAAAACATAACAACAAATACTATTCAAAAACACTTCGAAAACGCGAAGAAAGCGGCCGCCATTAGGTTACTCACTCCACTCGACTGTCCACTCACTTTCTACAACAGAATACAGATAGTGTGCGGGAGTAATCTTGTCGCTCGTCGCCATTTCATTTCTCTGACTCGCTGTTTAAACGCTATGTCCCTTGTCGAAATTTATCCCAACAGGGTCTAATCGATGGAAACCTGCACAATATTGCTCCTGTATTAGTAAAAGCCACTGAACTAGCCACTAGGGCTCTGAAACCACCGAATGGATTTTTTTGCCGGGTTACGCATGCTGGCAAGAATCAAAATAGTAACGGTGCATTCTGCCGTTGCAAGCGGTACACGGTTCAACATTGTTCACCAAAGTGTTGCTCAACAAATGTTGAACAATGTTACAACTTGTTGAATAAATAGAAAACACATTCAACATTTTAAAACGATTGACTGAGGTCATTCGACAAGTTGAACAGAATGGAGCCTTCTCTCTGATTTTCATTCAACAACGTTCAACATGTTGAATGGCACATTTCAACATCCAACATCGAAATTCGAGGAAAACAAAATTCCCTGTTTCCCGAGGGGATAAGTCATATAGCAACCCCAAAAAACACAGCACAACACAGTTTGAAAATCGCGCGAGCACTCGAGATAAACATCAATCGCGTCATAATCATACCACCTTTTGTCACGGTATGATCACATGCGCTAGCGGGCAACAGTGCTACCCTCTGACGTCACAATTGTTGCCCGCTTTCGCATTGCCCGCTTGGGGCAATTGGCGGGAAACAGTTCGTCTGTTTAATGTCATGTGACCATGAATCAACCAATCAACGCGCGCGTTGTATGGAGGAAAACTCCAGCTATATAACAACGCGTTCATGTTGAACAGTTGTTGCAACATCTGTTGATCAGCAAGTGTTGAACCGGTTATCATAGGCTTAATCAATGAAAGCGCTTTATGGTCTACCGTCTAGACCCTGCATCTTGTATAGTTTTCTTAAAGTTTTAATTTCGGCTCAGACATAAAAACCGTCGATACCGCTGAAAAGAGCATCTTAACCGTACCCTTTCACTCCTAAGAGTGCCAAACATCAAAATTCAAGAAATGGTGGTGGCATTTTTTTTTTTACATACCCGTATGCAAGATTTGCGAACCGCCTTACAAATGTTTTCACAATTTACTAAGTTTTATCTCCGCTGCTAGACAAGATATAGTGCTCACAGAGCGGTGGTCATTGGAGTGTCGTAAAACCAAAATCAAAGTAATTACTCTGACCAATCACAACAGTCGTAAACAATCTAATGAACCAATCAGAGCTCAAAGCAAATACATGTAGCCGGCGCCAAGCGCGGGAAAACACGCACAGGCAAGTCACGATTGGTTTTGGTTTTACTTCTGATTGGTTAATAAAGTGGCGCGAGATTTTTTAGCCAATCACAAGCCGTAGCAATGCTAAACCAAAGCAATTATGTAATTACTTTCGACACTCAATAGACAATATTCGTATTCTCGGTATTGAACTGGAACTAGCTTACAGTCGAGGCTAACGCGGGGGAATGTCATTTAAAATATTTGCATGTGAAAAGATTCCCCCGCATGAGCCTCGACTGCACGCTAGTTCCAGTTCAATACCGTGAATACGAATATTGTCTATTGAAAACCGCTTATATTTACAAGGTTTGCTATTTTTCAGCTGCTCTTTGCAGCAGTATTAGCCTGCGTGGCAGGCGTTCGAAGGGGAAGGGGAGAATTCAGGCGCGTGAGAACGCGAAGGGCGCGGGCTACAGCAGTATTGATGGTTTATAGCTGTTCAAGGCCAAAATTAAAAAATTACAAAAATTGCAAGGTGGTCCAACACTTGATGCAGTCTTACTGGTAGCGTTATGTGAATGAGTGAGGGCACGTGATCGTTATGTGAATGAGTGAGGGCACGTGATCGTTTCCATTGGCGTAAGCAATTTGTTTTTCTGGCTTTGAGAGCAATTCCAGATAAGATGTTGCAGACCATGCCATGAAACGGCTTGGCAAAATTTTGAAGTCCGATGATT